>BROJ01000123.1:0-38633 GCA_026008555.1 Fistulifera pelliculosa | reverse complement strand
CTAACCCTAACCCTAACCCTAACCTAACCCTAACCTAAGCAACATTTGGTAAGCATCCTCACAACTCCATTTCAATGTGGGCCTTCATTATTCGTTGAGCCAGGAGCCTGTTCAAGATGACCTCGCACATTGTCGCTGATGCTATCGATATACAAATTGAATTCTGCATCGGCTTCAAGATTTGATACCAGTCCTTCATCTTCATCAGAACTAAAATTCGAATACAAGCAATCATCTGATTGCGACCAAAAATATCGAAAGTCTACCGCAGTAGCATTGGTGACTTTTGCAGCCTCGATGGAAGTCTCTTGGAGATCCGTCCAAAGCTGGGCGTAAACAATTGGCATTGACCCGAAGAATGTTTTGAACCGCTCTTCGTTTTAGTGCGATTGACGCTCCTGTCGCTCGCCGCAAATCCCACAAGCTCTAGACCTTCGCAAAACACTTGTTCCTCTGTACGAACAAACATTATTTATCAGTTTTGATATTGAATTGGTTAAATTGCAATTGACCGAAATTATTTTGTGATGCCGATGTGAATTGCCGATTGCCATTGGAGCTCTCTCGCCGCCAAATTTAACCCTCATGAAGATGAGCGAACATGCAAAAGTTCGCACTTGCAAAAAAAGTTCGCAGACTTGCCAGCAAAGTTCGCCGGCGAAAAAGTTCGACGCCAGCAAAAGTTAGCTCAACATTCTTCAAAGAATAAGCGAGTTTGGTGCAAGTGCCGCCGGCATGACTGACGTCGCACGCCTGGCCTGCGTAAACCTTCTCCAGCCAATGCCGAGACTTACAAGAATGAATGCAACTCCTGTCACTGATGGAAGTCAACTGTCCCATCGGTACCAGCAGTTAGATAATGCAATGCACACGGTCATGCATACCTTTCTTACTGGATAATTCGTTTTGGTCATCGAGATATGGCCTGCGTAAACCTTCTCCAGCCAATGCCGAGACTTACAAGAATAAATGCAACTCCTGTCACTGATGGAAGTCAACTGTCCAATCGGTACCAGCAGTTAGATAATGCAATGCACACGGTCATGCATACCTTTCTTACTGGATAATTCGTTTTGGTCATCGAGATATGGCCTGCGTAAACCTTCTCCAGCCAATGCCGAGACTTACAAGAATAAATGCAACTCCTGTCACTGATGGAAGTCAACTGTCCAATCGGTACCAGCAGTTAGATAATGCAATGCACACGGTCATGCATACCTTTCTTACTGGATAATTCGTTTTGGTCATCGAGATATGGCCTGCGTAAACCTTCTCCAGCCAATGCCGAGACTTACAAGAATAAATGCAACTCCTGTCACTGATGGAAGTCAACTGTCCAATCGGTACCAGCAGTTAGATAATGCAATGCACACGGTCATGCATACCTTTCTTACTGGATAATTCGTTTTGGTCATCGAGATATGGCCTGCGTAAACCTTCTCCAGCCAATGCCGAGACTTACAAGAATAAATGCAACTCGTGTCACTGATGGAAGTCAACTGTCCAATCGGTACCAGCAGTTAGATAATGCAATGCACACGGTCATGCATACCTTTCTTACTGGATAATTCATTTTGGTCATCGAGATATGGCCTGCGTAAACCTTCTCCAGCCAATGCCGAGACTTACAAGAATAAATGCAACTCCTGTCACTGATGGAAGTCAACTGTCCCATCGGTACCAGCAGTTAGATAATGCAATGCACACGGTCATGCATACCTTTCTTACTGGATAATTCGTTTTGGTCATCGAGATATGGCCTGCGTAAACCTTCTCCAGCCAATGCCGAGACTTACAAAATTCAATGCAACTCGTCATCGAGATATGGCCTGCGTAAACCTTCTCCAGCCAATGCCGAGACTTACAAAATAAATGCAACTCCTGTCCCTGGAAGATCCGGAATCGTGAATGAAAACCGCATTACCAATGCCACTCCTTACCATCAGCACGCCGCGTGCCTGTCACGCCAGCCACGCCAGTATGTTCTTCCTGATACAATATAGTACAATCTATTTTTCATGAGGAACATTTCGCACAAAGATGTCAAAACTTCGTTCAAAGCGTCGCCAAAACATCAAAGTTCGAGACTGGCGAAAAGTTCGCGACTTCAGCGTGAAAAGTTCGCGACTTCGCAAAAAGTTCAGCGCCATAGCAAAGGGCCTACACTTATTTTCCCCATTAAGGTTAACAAAATTCTGTGTCTTCTTACGCAAGGTTTCGATTTTCGACAACTTTTCATTTCTCGCCACGAAACCCAAATCTCCCAAGCAACATTTGGTAAGCATCCTCACAACTCCATTTCAATGTGGGCCTTCATTATTCGTTGAGCCAGGAGCCTGTTCAAGATGACCTCGCACATTGTCGCTGATGCTATCGATATACAAATTGAATTCTGCATCGGCTTCAAGATTTGATACCAGTCCTTCATCTTCATCAGAACTAAAATTCGAATACAAGCAATCATCTGATTGCGACCAAAAAAAGTATCGAAAGTCTACCGCAGTAGCATTGGTGACTTTTGCAGCCTCGATGGAAGTCTCTTGGAGATCCGTCCAAAGCTGGGCGTAAACAATTGGCATTGACCCGAAGAATGTTTTGAACCGCTCTTCGTTTTTAGTGCGATTGTGGCGCTCCTGTCGTCGCTTCGCAAATCCCACAAGCTCTAGACCTTCGCAAAACACTTGTTCCTCTGTACGAACAAACATTATTTATCAGTTTTGATATTGAATTGGTTAAATTGCAATTGACCGAAATTATTTTGTGATGCCGATGTGAATTGCCGATTGCCATTGGAGCTCTCGCCGCCAAATTTAACCCTCATGAAGATGAGCGAACATGCTTAAAGTTCGACTGCCGCGCGAAAAGTTCGCGACTTCGCGCAAAAGTTCGCGACTTCGCCGCGAAAAGTTCGCGACTTCAGCAGCAAAAGTTAGCTCAACATTCTTCGAAAGAATAAGCGAGTTTGGTGCAAGTGCCGCCGGCATGACCGACGTCGCCGCACGGCCTCCTGGTAAGCTGTTTTACGTTAGCATCTTTTGCTGTTGGAAGCAATTGTTCCTATTTAGCAACGGAACAGGTTCGCAACCGGTATTCCAGGCGATTCCGGATCTTCCTGATGGAAGTCAACTGTCCCATCGGTACCAGCAGTTTGATAATTCAATGTACAAGGTCATGCATACCTTTCTTACTGGATAATTCATTTTGGTCATCGAGATATGGCCTGCGTAAACCTTCTCCAGCCAATGCCGAGACTTACAAGAATAAATGCAACTCCTGTCACTGATCGAATTCACCAGTCCCATCGGTACCAGCAGTTAGATAATGCAATGTACAAGGTCATGCATACCTTTCTTACTGGATAATTCATTTTGGTCATCGAGATATTGCCTGCGTAAACCTTCTCCAGCCAATGCCGAGACTTACAAAAATAAATGCAACTCCTATCACTGATCCAATTCAACTGTCCAATCGGTATTCAACTGTCCAGCTGGTACTAGCAGGTTCAGCAAAGGAATGTGCATGGTCATGGATGTCATTATTTTCGGATATTTCATTTCAGTCATGGAGATATGGCTGTTCGGGCCATATCCATTTGGTGAATTGTTTTACAAAATCAATTCAACTTTTGTCTTCTATGGATTTAAACTGTCCAATCTATACCAGCGGGTGCAGCAAAGGAATGTGCATGGTCATGGATGTCATTATTTTCGGATATTTCATTTCGGTCATGGAGATATGGCCGTTCGGGACATATCCATTTGGTGAATTGTTTTACAAAATCAATGCAACTTTTGTCTTCTATGGATTTCAACTGTCCAATCTGTACCAGCGGGTTCAGCAAACGAATGTGCATGGTCATGGATGCCATTATTTTCCGATATTTCATTCCAGTCATGGAGAGACGGCCGTTCGGGCCATATCCATTTGGTGAATTGTTTTACAAAATCAATGCAACTTTATCGAATGGGACCTTTTTTGACTAACCCATCCGTCGAAAGGTCCACCCGCCGACTGGGTCCTTTCTTTGTAAAACAATTCACCAAATGGATATGGCCGGAAGTCGAAAAAATTCTCATTAGATGGATGGATTCATTTGATAAAGGGCCCAGTCGACGGTGGACCCATTCGACAGATGGGTTTAGTCGAAAAAGGTCCCATACGACGGATGGATTCATTCGATGAAAGGACCCAGTCGACGGGTGGACCCATTCAATGAAAGGACCCAGTCGACGGGTGGACCTTCGACGGATGGGTTAGTCGAAATAGGTCCCATTCGACGGATGGATTCATTCGAGAGGGAGGAGGATGAGAGGTGAGGTTACAGGTGAGTGGTCAAAACAAAAATAAAAATGAGAGATTCACTAAAGCAGTCAGCAAAAAGGCGGCGGAGATGACGGCAAACGTACTCCAGCAATTGACTAACCATCGCAAGAAAAAAGAACAAAGTAGTGGAAATCTGACGACAGCAGCAATGAGGAAATGGACGCCTCACGCATAACAAAACTATTGCAGACAATGCAAAATACCGACACTACGGTAAGTTGCACTTGCACACTTGCACACTTGCACTTGCGGAGGAGGAGGGATGAGGGGATGAGGGAGGAGCGGAGGAGGGAGGAGGAATGAGGAATGAGAGGATGAGGGGAGGAGGAGGAGGGGATGAGGAACAACACCTTTTATATGTCCAACACCAAAACCGCAACTCCCAAACTCAATAAATCACTGCCATATGAAGCATTTTGACCCATTTTTTGAGTCGTGGACATGTCATTGCACCCACCTGTGCATTGTTCACGCGCAAATGCACATGTGCATCTAGAATACATCACGTGAAGGATTGGATCACGCTGGCCGCGAGCAAAAGTCAAGCGAAAGTCATTAGGCTTCAAGACAAACTAAGTGTCGAAGTGGTGTCGATGTAATTGTCGGTTCCGTTCAATCGTCAAAGTGAGTGCAGTACTGTCGAAGTGCCGTTCAATCGTCGGAAGTGAGTGTCGAATGCCCAACAAGTTGTCGAAGTTATTTCAAAGCAACAAAAGTGGTCAGTGGTGATTGATTACACTCGTTGTTTTCTTTACTTTTCAAGCTTGCATCGAGCTAAAAATGGCTTGAAAATGTCAGAATTTTGAAGCTTTATTGTTAGGATTGGTAATGCATACAATCGCATTACAATAATGTATTCGAATCAAAATTGCTCAGTACCAAGTGATTTTACCTGTTTCTTTATCACAACAGTACAAATAGCACACTTGGAATTGCACTGCTGACGTGACATGATTTGCACACGAAGAATGCACTTGAATACCAGAAGTCTTCCAATCCATCAAGTTCGCACGCGTGAAGGATTGCATCACGCTGGCTTCGAGCAAAAGTCAAGCGAGAGTCATTAAGCTGCGAAGACAAACTTTTCATCATCAAGATCAAAAATGAGTGAATCGGAAAACGCGGCAGATTCGCCTGGGCCTTCGGTCAACAGGAACAATGTAGCGTCCCCGGTAAAGGTGGCGAGCCCTACGATCAGGCAAACTTTGGTGGCAAAGGGCTTCGTTCGAGAACGCAGTAGGTACCCCACGCCAGGAGGAAGATCCTCTTTGGGAATACCACGTCAACTCGCCTTCATTTTATTAAGGCAGATATCAGGAAGAGCCGGGCGACATGCGCTGCTGTCGTGGCTGCTGTTCAGTTCTACGTTGAAAGCGTCGAGCAGTTTCTTAGCAAAAACAAGGTTCGAACAAAAAACCAAAATTAGTTCCATTGAAATTTAGGAAGATATCCATGATGCCTCAGAAAAATTTTTCGGTGGCCGTGTGAAATTTGATAAGGAAGATCTAGAAAACAACGTCTGGAGTGGGGATTTCTTCCCCATACTAGCCTTTGTCCTGTTGACTGGAAGGCTGTCCTAAACGAAGAGTTCAAACAACATGACAAAATTCTAGCACAAGCGGAGAAAGTCGCGCCTGAAGATCAATTGAAAGAGATCGCGAACTACCGCATCGTCTACTTGATGGCGACTTGCTACGAGAAGCTTCGCAGAGGATGCGGTCGCAGCCCTGGTAAGTATACACCATCCAGCAAAGTATTCGGTTGTACTACTCGCCGGTTTGACTTACTCTTGATAAATTGTAGGACGGATTCGATATGAATGCCTCCAGGAAGATGCAGATGTCTGCAATCCGCTCCCAGACCGCAAGTTGTGGGACCTCCTCAAGACCAGCAAGGCGTACATGTTCAGCATGAAGCTGAACTTGCCTGACCTGTACAAGCACCTGATCGAGCTTGTGGAGCACGACCGCTTACTTCGAGCTGTTCAAAAGCAGTTACCGGACATGCCACCTTGGAGTACGGCAGCTAGGTTCTTCGTTCATCGGCCTAGTAGGAATCAGAAGGTCGACGCCATGTTTGCTATCCGTATGGTGAGAACATACTAAACGAGATGTCGCAACTAATAAGGAAGAAAGGACACATGTTCAAAATGAGCTATTGAAGCTTTTGGGGACGAGAAGCAAGTAAAACTTGCAAGATCAGCAAGGAGCAGTGGTTGGCGACAGCTGACGAGGTGTCGGTAACGGAACCTGAGCCTATTATCCAATTTGATGAGGACGATACTGGGGACGAGGGAGAATTTGGCCCACTCAAGTAAGTATTATCTTTTCTGAACTATGTCTAACAATGATCAGTAAGACATCTCACTTTCGTTTCTAGGCGACACAGATCGCGACTCACAGTCATTCATCGAGGATACCGAGACTAATTTGATGATGAAGATGAGGAAGAGGTGGATGACTATTACCGGCACAAGGAGGAGGCGTGCTGAAGAAGCCGAAGCCACCAAGAACAAGTATTTAAAAATCCTCAAGAAAAAAGCAGCCAAGGAAAGGGA
Organism: Fistulifera pelliculosa; assembly: GCA_026008555.1. NCBI lineage: Eukaryota > Bacillariophyta > Bacillariophyceae > Naviculales > Stauroneidaceae > Fistulifera > Fistulifera pelliculosa. The sequence continues at coordinate 31,753 of BROJ01000123.1, read as the reverse complement.
GGACTACCTTGATGAGAACGACCCCAATGAAATAGCCCGCAACATAGCTGATGATGCTGATGTCAACAAGCTTCCGGTCAATTTATCTTCCTCTGGTGGAGATGAGGGTTCTCAGTCGTCCAATTCCACGGCAAGTAAAAGAAGCGGCATGCGACGCCGACACGACAGCGTAGACAGGAGTCGCCGTTGACGAAGAAAGTACGCCAGCTGCTCGGCAGACCCAGCGAATGACTAGAGTCTTACCAAAGACAGTGGTGAGTTTTTTCGGTTGTACTAGTTCTTATCAAATTGTTCTAACCGGACCCTTTGCATTTCAGACTTGACTCCTGTGGAAGCTCCCGAGACGAAAGTCTTGCCAGCGAAGAGAAAACGCTTGTTCAGCGACAGGCCGAATAAGCTACCGTGGACGAAGAAAGCCAAGACGTCTAAAGCCAACAAAGCGGCGAAGGCTACTGATCCTGCCCAGATCGACGAAGCAGCGAAGGCCAACGCTGCAGACGAAGCGTTCCCAGACGTCTAATGGGAACGAAGCTGCCAAGTCAGATGAGCCCGCAGAGCCTGCAGTGGAGACAGGCGACATAAGCGTCGCGGGCTCTGAAGACCACTCTACAGGCACGCTTCAGCCTAATCTTCCCAACTCAAGAATAACCAAATATACCCTGAAGAGTTTCGTTTTCGTTGTGCTTCTAAAGATTGGTGTCGGCCTTAAGACCACAGATATTGTCATTTTTTCGAGTTGGTTTTGCGACCAATGCAAGAAGTCCGTTCATTTCGAGTGCGTAGTTGCTGCTGAAGGCGGAGAAGAAAATTTCTGCTTTCCTTGGGCCGCCTCAAAAGGTCTCGTAGTCCCCACGTATAGTTTGAAAGCATGGAATCGCTGGTATCCGGCACAAGAGATCAAAGCACGTGAGATCCTCCGTTCGAACTCTATCGCGACAAAATGAGTAGAGCACCCACGATGCGTGATGGAGATGGTTTCGAAACCCAACGTCTACCACAAGCCCCTAGCCACTTTTCCCAAAAGGTTGGCTGCAATGGTGAAAGACTCTGCCAGTTTCAAAGGAAAAGTCGGACAACGCGATCTCTACGTCACAGACGGACGTATTGTTGATAACAAATTTGTTATCCCGTCAAAGATCGTATCGCGCCGAAGAGTAGACAATATCCGAACACACTTGGCGCGCCTGAGTAACATGTGCCCCGACTTCGAAACACCGGTGTCGGCCCGCTGTAGCACGGAAGTTGACTTAGCGTCGTTCGATCTCGAAGCGTTGCGCCTAAGCATGGCGAAGGGGCAGAAAAGCCACCGGGCCCAAACGTCGACGCTTGTCACAAGAAAAGCGTGCAAAGGTTGCTTCTCTTCCGGCCGATAGCAGCGAGAATGCATACAGTTCAGATAATGACAGTGACATTGAAATCAAGGAAAATCCGGTCACGAGGTTATCGTTACCAAGGTTGTCGCTCCCGTGGCGAATCCTGTAGAAGCCAATCCCAAGGCTGATTTCATGCTTGTGATTGACCAATTGATCGAGAAGGCTAGCGCGCTTACAGTGCTACGCGCAGATAACCAGAGAAAGGATGAGGACAAGATGAAGATTACTAACAAGTTGTCTTCTCTACTGAAGACCTATTCACCGCCTCCTCAAATGCGGCGAAGGAAACAAGCTTCACGCCATCAAGTGCTCAAATTGCGAAGCTTCTCGGATTACGCGACACAGAAAGCAGCCGAATTAGCGAATCAGAGCGTGAAAGCATCTCCAAGACATTGGATATTTTACAAGATATTTTGCTCGGGTAATTCGAGCCGCCAATCTATCTAGCCATACGTAAACGAAATCTACATGAATCAAGGGCAAACAAGAAGACCACACCAGCCATACGTGAAACGAAATCTACATGAATCAAGGGCAAACAAGAAGACCACACCAGCCATACGTAAACGAATATATATTATTTAGGAATGAAATACGTCTTAGACTCTATTCTACCAGCCGCTTAGAGATCACCAAACGTGTACGTTTGACGACGCAAAACGCAACCAGACTGACTCGATCGATGCTGTTGTTGTCAAATAAATACAAACAGAATGATTTGATTCACTTTCAGAGATAGATAATAACTAACAGTATGGCTTGAAATATACTATAACGAAACTGAAGAAGAAAGGAGCGCATGCATCGGTTCATTTGTTTATGAACGGCGTGCCGTCAAAGTGTCGAAACGTATTTCTCTTCATTTCATTGACACATTATCTGCCAATAATTTATTCTGTCATTGTGTGACTTTTAAATTGCATGAGTAGATCCATGCGTGTTGAAAGGATGCTTGAAGACAGCTACCGTCGAGTGTGAGCTGCGTGATGGAAAGAAAGAAAACAGCCTGCCTGTCAAATCAAAGAGCATAATATTTGTTGGGCTTTTCAATTCATCTTTTGCATCTTTGCATGTCGACGCCGCTTCCATAAAATAATAGAAACGCAAGCCACAATGATAGAAAACAGAATATCAAACTCACATTTCATATTCAAAAGATATTATCGCCGTACTTGTCAATTAAAAGTCTATAGATTAATTACTAATTCCCTGAAAAGGTAGATAAGACGAACACGAATTAACCCAAGAGAGGATTTCCAGTGGCCAATTCTTGAGCGCACATGCCAGCGGCGGCAAGCATGGCAAGACGACCGTTGCTGAGTTCCTTGGCTTGCATGGAAGCAAATCCTTGAGGGTCCTTGGGCTTTAATCCAAGAGGATCGAATCCAAGGTCGCCGGGGTAGTACTTTTCTCGGAGCGTAAAGAGAGCACCGAGGCCGGGTTCAACCCATCCGGTGTTGGCTCGGAGTGCTTCGGCAATGTTAATGGCCAAGAAGAAAGGGAAAGGACAGTTCCTGGGACATCAGGAACCATGTTGTTGGCGATGACGGGGTGAGAGAATCCGTAAGCAATGGTAGGAGTGTTCTCCGCAAGCAGGTAACCGACGGTGGCCATCATGGCAACACGGCAGTGCATGACTTCGGCTTCACGGAATCGCTTGGCGCCAAGAAGGTTCTTGGGCATGAGACCTAACGGATCAAAGTAGCCGAACGGAGCAATGGCTCCGGGAAGACCGTAAGCGGGCTTGGCTGCATCAGGGACCCATCCGTTGATAGGAACGACGGCAGGTGCAGCAGGCTTTTCAGGGACGGCTTCGACCTCAGTGGTGGAGGCGACCGGTTGTTCCGACATGCGAAGAGCGCTCTTGGAAGACGAGACCGAACTGGGGGCAAAGGCCGAAGTGCCAACGGCGGTGGTAGCGAAAAGAGCAAGAGACAACTTCATTATTTTTTTCAATCTGTAATGTAATTATTATTTGAGGTCGACAGAGTAGAGCGTACGAAATTATGACAACAATCGTCCTCTTTCCAATGGATTCGAGCACGCAAATCGAATGCAATTGTGATGTGTTGGCATGAAAATCGTGAGTCATCGCACTTTGGAATTCATTCTTCTTCCAACACGTCAGCATGGCTCGTGGAATTCTCGTGGCTCGAGGAAGTGCACGCTGTGAATACCGTTCAGGTATTGATGCGATGTTTTTCTGTTTCGCACTACTAACAAACAAAAGGCGCGGTCGGACAGACCGAGGGTATCTTTGTACACAGACAATCACAGTGACAAAATGAACGGTTCGAATGTGCGAGCAAGGCAATTCGAGATTCATTTGTGTGAAACAAAATGTAGAATCGGCGGAGGAGGAGTCGTCAGTCGTCAGCCACTTCATTCGACCTGACACCAAAAACATCACCTTTTGACACGCGACACGAATGGGGCTCTTGCTCAAGATCTTTCTTCTCGACCTTTCTTCTAAACAAACTCGCCAACGGTGACACCTTCATTTGAACTTTCACGGCCAGGATCTCATCTTCGACGAGAACTTTCTCACAAATCTCCAACGCCGTCGAATTGTATCGCACTTTCGCTTTGTCGTTCTATTTTAAACCGCATCTTTCATTTTTTCATTCATCATGAAGTTCACTGCTGCTGCTCTTGTTACTCTTCTCGGATACGCCGCCGCCGGTGCGCCCCAGCTTTCGGTGAGTCGTCAGTGATTGGTCTTCCGAATAACGTCGGAAGAGTTCGGACCGTTGAATGTATGGACTCACGTCATTTCATTCGTCGTCTTTCTCACTTCCTTTCTCTCGTCGCAGATCTCGGTTCGCGACGGAAAGTTCGACGGTCTTGATGGGCTTGACCCTCAACTCAGCTGGGAGAACCAAGGCCGTGCTGGTGACTTGGACATTAGTTACGGTGTCAAGGCTTCGGCTCGACCCACGACCGACATTGCCAGTCTTCCGCGCTCCATCTGGGGAAAAGCCAACACCGATGTCGCTGGATGGGGCGTCAGTGCTCGCGCTGAAGTCGAAGGCACGGACTTCTCCAATGTCAACTTGGATATCGACGCTGACAATGAAGATGCCGACCTCAGCTTGCACGTGGTCGCCAGTGCTGGCAACCAGTTCAGTGTTCGCAGTATCGAAGCGACCAAAGGATTCGACGCCAACGGCGCTCGCGTCACGGTCAACCCAAGATTCAATCTCGAGAACGATACTCGTGATGTCGTGATCAACTACAACAATGATCGCACCAATGTCAAGCTGACGGCAAGTGCGGATTCCCAAGAGCTTACTTTGAGCCAACAAGTCGACAGTGACAACCGCATCGCTCCGACCATTGGTTCGAACGGTGACTTGAGTGTCGAATGGGAACGTCGTCTCGGTGATGACTCCAGCCTCACGGCCAACCTTCGCCCCAACGATAGCTTGAACGTCGAATGGCGTGATCAGGCCTGGACTGCAAATGTCAACATGCCCATTGACGGAACAAACGTCAACGGAGCAAATGTTAGCATCAAGCGTGATGTCAACTTTTAAAGTCCGCCTTGTTTTGTTTACGTAACACTATATTATAAAAAAAGACCACCACTATCTTTAATATATACCGGTTTTCTACGTCAAATGTTGTGATACAATCGTTTCATTCGTTTGTGTGTGTGTGTATCATTGACCTTACCTCGTTTCAACGCAGCTACTCTTGGCTTATGTGGATGGCGCTTCGTACAAACATTGTGGTGCGTCTCATTCGTCCAAGGAGGCACAGTACAACAAGAAGCGCGGAAACAATTTGAGCCGCAATCACCCATCGCATCGGTTGGAAGAATCCTGCTAAAGCTGTATTTTCGTTCTCAAGCAATGCACTTTCCAAAATGAGAGACTCGGCAGAGTCGAAGGTGCCAAAGTTGGCGACAGATAATACTCCGCATCATCACACATGGGCGGTATATACAAGTCCTTAGGAACAGGATTATTCATCCACTGCAACAAATCCATATTCGTTACAAAGAATACGTCGTCGTATTGATCAAGTGTCATTTGAATCCATTTTCTGAGCGCAGGGCCATGCTCCTCCAGCCAGGGCGCATGCAAATAGATTCCAAAGGGTGCCCTGTTTCCAAAGTATCGGCGTTCAAAATTCTGCTGCACATCATCCGCAAACGTTCGATAATCCATAGCATCGTCCAGAAATGTGTTATTCATGTGATACCATCGATACATGGGAATCTCCCACATTCCTGGATACGACTTGTCCTCGGCGCAGGTTCCTGTATTACCACACTTGACATTACTCTCCAGGAATCCGCTTTCCAAAGTGAACGGCCACTGGTTTTGGCGACCAAACTGTGAATTTGCATCGTCGTGGGGAATAATGGTTGAATCGTACGGAACGTGATTCAAGTACAAGCTGTCGAATGTAGTTTGGTTGTAATCCAAGTAAGGTGCACGAAACCCTCCGATACTACTTTGCGGCACGCCGCATGCTAGCAAACTATCCACTGCGCCTTGAATATCCTGTCGAGAGGATAGTCGTGTATGCTTTGACGTGTGATGTCCAAATTCAACGACTTTAGTTCGTTTCAGAAACTGAATCGCGTCACATTCGCTCACATCAAAGGATACAAAGCATGTAAAACGAACGCGATTGCATTTCCGCTTGCCGCGCAAGGAAAAGATATATTTCGTGTAAAGATCGACCGCTTGAGAATTGATGCTATCATCAAATGTAATTGTTACAAATTGAGGTATTTGGCTATCATTCATCAAGTCTGCAAAAGGGTAACGACTCGGAGGAAACCGATCTCTGCCCTGAAGAAAATCATCGGCGGTGCGGAGAGGATGACGACATTAGTTATGGTGTTAACAATAATCAAGCGCTTGCACATGTTGTCGTACCAGAGTCATGTTCGAAGAAACGTTCATGATCATCAACTGTCGGCTCTTCACGTTATATCGATTGTTGAAACGTTTGGGGCGCTCGTCGCCTTGATCTCTAGAGCGAAAATGGAAGATCATTCTCAGGAGAATTCACGCACTATTGTCACGCAGACCGACGAGATTGCTAGGTTCACTTTTATAATGAGATGTCACCCGTCACGGCGTGCATATAATTATCAATGAAGAAGGGCCATTGTGAATTGCACGGTCACGTCTCTGTAAAACATAAACGTCGGCTGTTTGCGTCCTTTTGTTCTGATGTTCATTCGAAGCGATAAACACCTTTATAAAGTAAGGTTAGTGTTTTGAGTCTTGTTCACGGATCCAGTCCAGCAGAAAGTGCGCTCGACCGCACGACGTACGATCTCGGTGGCGTCTCCGTTTTCCGTTTCGCTCACCTTAGGTCTACCGGTACTCCGTAGGCCGTAGGATCCATATTTGTAAAGAAAATAATGATGTGACGAAGTGAGAGAAGTGGGATGCGGGATCTCTTTCTGAATCTTGCCGCCCGTAATTTCTGCGATGCTGTTGTAGATTGGGAGTTCCCTAATAATTCGGGACTGCGAACTGCGGAGTACTAAGTACTGGTGCTTCTCACGGACTCGCGGACGCTGTTTGTGCTGGTTACTTACCTGGTACTGTATTCAAGACTGTATTGGGAAAGTTCAGACAGTCGCCCAATAGCGAAGTCCGAAGTGGGGAGTGGAGAGTGGTGACCGTGGGCCGTGGTCCGTGGTACAGTTTCTACTTTCTACCCGATTTTGTAGAAATGGGTAAACACAAAACACAGAACTACTCCGCGTTTCCCGAGCATCTTAACAGTCACTATTCACTCCGGAGTACCAGGTAAGAACACTCGAAGCATTAATACTTCTCCAAGGTTCGTAAAAGAGGACGACGGACGAAAACAAAAACACACTCCTTCCGACAAAGCGGCCACAAAAAATATTATTTTTTATTATTATTAAACAGCTAAATTTGGAAAAGCTCTTGCCATTGCGTTGCAATCCATGCTTCGAACGTCCCCAAGAAATGCAATTAAAATGAGCATTCGAAAACAAAGGAAAGACGGATTCATCGGCGAACCCCTTTGCCGTGCATGAACTCGAACGATAAATATTCGCGAGATGTGCAGAAGGTGCGCTTTTCTGCCAAGACGATTGCGCACAGAGTCTTGCTTTTGCTCATTGTATTTGTTGGAGCCATTCACATGAGTTGGGTCGCTCGTTTCTTGGTTAAGGGCGGAGTGAAGCTTGGTTCGATTACCCTTCGATTGGCGCAGCCAGGAAATCGAACGATCGTTTTCTTGATTGGAAATCTTCGCTGTGGCGAACCTGCTTGGGAGTCCTTGTACAAAAATGTTCTCGATTTTAATCAGGCCGACTTGGGTCTTGTAGTCGGTGCGAGCGATGAAAAGTACAATGATGCTTCGCTTTGGAAACGTGCCAAGTACGTCTTTCGCGAGCAAGAATACGACGATTGGGGAGATGCGCTCGGTAAGAGTTCTGATCGCTGAAGCGGAAACAATCTCGTCACTGATCAAACGTTCATCCCGTGCTCAACCTTCACTTTGAATCATTGCAGATACTTTGAACATCGATGGTTGGCGCGAGAACGTGGAGCCTCGCATTCAAGGACTCGCTCGCGAGGCGGGTGTACTTGGTGGGGTAAAGGGCACAAAACATCTGGTGCAATTCAAAACATGATGAGATATTGGCTGGCGCAGCATATCCGAGACTTGAAGCTGACGGAGAAGTACGACCGCTTCATTGTGACGAGAACCGATCAGTTCTACATGTGTCCGTATGACATCTCCGACTTTCCGTCGAATGCAATTGTCGTTCCCGAAGGAGAGGACTGGGGAGCCATTAACGATCGCCATTTCACCGTGAGCAAGGATTCGATCGTCGACGCTTTGGATGTACTTCCCCTTTTCTCCGCAATGAATATTCGAACGAGACCTTCTACGCAATCGAGTCCCCGGAGCATTTGTTGCTAGCGGCCTGGAAATATCACGACCTTCAGTTACGTAGGACGCCTCGCAACATGTTTACTTGTATGGCCAAGGATGGCGACATGCGGCGAACTGGTGACGTTCCTTGTAAGTCACCCGTGCGCTGTTGTTTCGTTATCCGGCAATGTAGCGTCTCACATTATTTCTGCTCTCGCACACTCATTCTCAAAGACGGATTTTTTGCTGGCGGACAGGAGCATGAAGGGATCAAAGTGAAGTACGAGACCGAGTATTGGTGGGCACGTGCAACATGCAGCAGCCGACTAGCTGCCAACGGGAAAGATCACAAAAGTAGCAAGTCCATGACGCCGGCGTCGCTCGAGGCAATGGAGAAGACCATCCATGATCTTACGAACCGCAGTTTGACCAAGGACTGGGAAATTTGGTGGCGAGAGCAAATGCTGGTCGAAAAGGTCTGGACACCACGCACGCACAGAGATCAGTTGCTTGAGCAATGGGAGAAGCTTGAGAAGCACGCCTATGCACTCAACTCGACAAAGCCGCATAGTAAAACACTTGTCAATTTCATTCATCGACAACACGAGCTAGAAGACAACGACGATATCGTGGTCACGATGCAAGCGTCAGCAAACCCTGCCAAGCTCGACAACTTGATCTTGAATCTTCAAAATGGGATGGACCCGGGTCGATTGCGCTTTACATTCAAAGTTCCGAAGATGTGGAATTGATATCCTCGTGGCTAGGCAACTACACAATTGCGTGGCATTTGCGTGAGAGCAACGTCCACATTTTGATGGAGAAGATTGTTGATTATTCACCGTACCCAGAAGCAACTACGCAGTGGACGTATCCATACAATTCGCTTCGTAATCTGGCGCTGGAAAATACGGGCAGCGATTACTTTTTATTGCTGGATGTTGACTTGGTCATCACTCCCAACTCTCACGCAACTGTTCGAGAGCTCATGAAAACGACCCCATCTCGTCGAAAAGATGCGCCGAAAGAGAACTTTGTTTGTTTTGCCGGCTTTTGAAGTATGTCCGGGTGGAATGACTCAATCTCCTACAAAGGGCGCGACCGCAAATGACTTGCCTCTTTCCAAAGCTGATCTGGTGAAGAAGATTGAGAATCATGATGCTTGGATTTTCTATTCGGAAGTGGACGAAAAGAATCAAGGATCAACACAATCGGAGAAATGGTACACATTCACCGAAGCCTCATCTTATCCCATTGACTGGGAGCTCAACTATGAGCCGTATGTGATTGGGTATTCGCCTGGCATCCCGCGATTTTGGACGGGCATCCGAGGATATGGTTACGACAAAGTGTCCTGGTTTCACGAGCTACATCGAGCTGGGTATAACATGAATGTTTTGCGTGATCTGTATGTCGTTCACTTGTGTCATCCGCGCACTCCGATCAAGTTAGACTGGGAGAAGTGGCCGAACACGAGGAAGTTCATTGAATTCGATCCTTTCTTGATGGCAAAGTACGGAAATTGTCGCGAGTGGTGCTCGTCGAGTCCTGATCCTTGGTCCACGAAATGCGGATGGGACTCGTGTGCTCAGTGTACTGATTGTATCACCGACGAGACCTGCCCAAGTGACTGCAAGACTAGCGAGGGAATACCTTGGGAGGAACGCTGCGCGTGGAATATTTGCGTGGGAAAGTGCCCGGCGTGCCTTGAGTTTTATTAGTTACGGCTCATGATTTTGCGTAACTCATTTCTATAAGTTAGTTGTGTTGCATGATATCGTCTTATGTACGTGGTGTAGCGAGGGTGCTCGCTTTTCTCAGAGAGCGCCTTAGCTTTGTGCTGGATGCCGGATGGAGTACCGGTAAGAAGGAAACATCATTAAATCACGTTTCCTCGCGACAAAAAGCTGACACGACGGCTGCGCAACCATGACAACAAAGTGAAACAAAACATCAGGCAAGTGTAACACTGTTATGCGATCGTACCAATTCTGTAACATATTTTAACAGTCAAATGGCTGATATATACGAAGACGATAGCTTACGTGAGGGTGAGGATAATGTGGATGTGACGCGACAGCATCCCCTTGAGCAGCTGCGGCTGGCGCTTGTCCAAGGTTTCTGCTCACCTATGGGAGTCATGAGTGTACCAGATTCTTTCATTGCACTTGACAACGATCTCTGCGCTGATGATGCCTCGCAATCCAATCTAGTGATGGTTACAGCAAAGTCGGGGGTTCCTCGTCTTATTCGAGTTGCGCGGGTCTGGAATTGTTTCTTTCCGCGCTCTTTCTCCTCGGGTTGACTTTGTATCTGCTCGGTGATTCGATCAACCTTTCAGAAAAGACAGACGATGTGCTTCTTTTCAGTCTCACGAGAAAGTCAACAGCAAGAAAATGATTGCATTTCCCGTTATACGTGATTACTACCTGCATATTGGTCGGCCGAATAGAACTACCGATCGGTCATTCGAGCGAGCCGCCAGCAATAGTTTATGAGACAGCAATCATTACATACCATGATGATCTAGGGCACTTCAACCAACTCTTTTCGCTTTCTACGGCAGCGCCTGTGCAGTCGATAAAAGAGTAGCCATCGTGCAAAACGAGGATCGATCCGACTGAGCAGACGCTTCTGGCTTTTGTCACAACCCGAAAATGAACTAAACATCACTGGAAACACGTATTCTTTGCGTTCTTTACGACACCATGCTCAGAGGATTCGTATCGCGTTGGAGGAATTCGCCTCTTTTAGGGATGCTTTCGGCGCTACAAAGAACGTTTTGTAAATGGAAACTGAAAAAAGCAAGAATGGGTTTCTTATGGAACGTGTCCTATTTACATTTTTTGTTGAGGGATGCACGTTGTTGAGGAGAGATGTACTTGACATGAGGGGTGTACTTGGAAGGCAACTCTTTGAATCAATGATTGGCGCACTGCGAACACGCTGGGCTTGTTTTTCTCGTGTGCATTTTCTGCGCTCCATGCAGGAAGACAGCTTATTGGATGAGAAGTGGCCAAGTGGGAAAAGCGGATTATGACGCCGAGTACGATTTTATTATTTCTACGGCCAGAGGAAGATGCATTGCTATTGACCCTTCAGAACCCTTTAGGGCTTGATACTTTTCGCGAGAACTGCTAACTATAAATATTTGCTATTAATATTTTCCCGTGTAACGAATTTAGTTACACGTAGTTTTACCACATATGATTTCACCATCTTATTTCCTCGCGTAGCGAATTTCGTTACCTAGCAAGTATTCAGCGTGTTATTTTCCTGCGTAACAGTTTCCGCTGCGCGGTGGCAACCAAAAAACCATGGCACGGAGTAAATAATCCAACAAAAAACTTAAGGTACAGAAAGTCTGTACGCTGGAAATTATCGCTATGAGCTTTCGGAGCGGCAAAACAAAAGGAACAGAAAGTCTGTACGCTTGAAATTATCGCAGGTACAGAAAGTCTGTACGCCCTAGATCTCATCTCGAGAGGAGCATTCAAAGCTGCAAAACGGAAGGTACAGAAAGTCTGTACCAGGTACGCTGGAAATTATCGCTACGAGCATTCGACGCGGTAAAACAAAAGGTACAGAAAGTCTGTACGCGGGAATTTTTCGCTGCTACAGAAAGTCTGTACGCGTGAGTCTGTTCGCCGGAAATACAAAGCGGCAAAGACATTGCGGCGCTGTTTTGTCGTCCTTCAGAATCACTTTGACTTTCCATTTATTGAAATGATTGACGATGCTCTCTGAATCATAACAAACATTGTCTATTATTTCGATCGGAGCGAACTTGCAGCTTACAAAACCTGTTTTACGGACGATAAATAGGAATGATGATGCGGTCGTTTCTCGGTGACTTTCTGACGAACAGGCGTGAACTAACGTAACGGAAGCTTCACTTCGATCATAATATTATATCATTCGGCGATGGTCGAATTTAATCTATTTGTGAGATGCACCCGGTGCGTACTGTAATCAAGTCGGCGTCATCGTCTCTGCATAAGATCGCTGCCGAGTTTAAGAACTGCCCTTTCGTTCGCCAGGGTCACCTTTCTTCACGTTCGAGCAGATGACTTAGACTATCTACACGGAGTAATACGAGATGATAATCAAACGTGATTAGGATCACGCATACGATTCCAATGGAACCACTAAACTCGCTACATGAAAGAAATATTGGCAATCGATGATATTCCTACGACTTCTTCACAAATAATCAATCAGTCGATTCAAAAGCCCAGTTGAATAGAAAGAACTTATTTGAAAAGTTCCTGATCAAGTCTCTGCTACCATGTATTCCAAGCAATCAAAAAATGATTCGTTTGTCGGCGAAAACCTTCTCCCATGTATGGATGCTTTTGATAAATGCTGTCGAGACATTTATAAAATGCGCTCTGTGCCTCCGAAATATGGACACAAGGGTACGTTTCTATTTGCGCTGATCGGAGCCATAGGCTTGAGTTGGGTCTGTAATACGGTGTTGATGAGACGATTAACGTACGGTGCGAAAAGTCTGCGACTAAAGCCAGCAGGAAACCGTACGATCGTTTTCTTGATCGGTAATCTTCGCTGTGGTGAACCTGCGTGGGCGTCTTTGTACAAAAATATCCTCGACTTCAATCAAGCCGACTTGGGTCTAGTGGTTGGCGCGAGTGATGATAAGTACAACGATGCGTCGCTTTGGAAACGGGCGAAGTACGTCTTTCGCGAGCGAGAATACGACGATTGGGGAGATGCACTCGGTACGTTGACTTTTATTGAGTCTGCGATCGTCAGATATATTCCGTTAACAAGCGATATTGCTAATTTGACTCTCCGATTACTCAGATACATTGAATATCGATGGTTGGCGCGAGAACGTGGAGCCTCGCATTCAAGGACTCGCTCGCGAGGCGGGTGTACTTGGTGGGGTAAAGGGCACAAAACCTCTGGTGCGATTCAAAACATGATGAGATATTGGTTGGCGCAGCATATCCGAGAATTGAAGCTGACGGAGAAGTACGACCGCTTCATTGTGACGAGAACCGATCAGTTCTACATGTGTCCGTATGACATCTCCGACTTTCCGTCGAATGCAATTGTCGTTCCCGAAGGAGAGGACTGGGGAGCCATTAACGATCGTCATTTTACCGTGAGCAAGGATTCGATCGTCGACGCTTTGGATGTACTTCCCCTTTTCTGCGAAACGAATATTCGAACGAGACCTTCTACGCAATCGAGTCCCCGGAGCATTTGTTGCTAGCGGCCTGGAAATATCACGACCTTCAGTTACGTAGGACGCCTCGCAACATGTTTACTTGCATGGCCAAGGATGGCGACATGCGGCGAACTGGTGACGTTCCCTGTAAGTCGAAAGGGACCCGTAACCTTTGAAGTCACCATAGCTGTTTCATTCACTTAGTCCGATTTTCTCACTTGTTTTCGTTTTTGTTCAATTACAGATGGTTTTTTTGCTGGCGGACAGGAGCATGAAGGGATCAAAGTGAAGTACGAGACCGAGTATTGGTGGGCACGTGCAACATGCAGCAGCCGACTCGCTGCCAACGGGAAAGATCACAAAAGTAGCAAGTCCATGACGCCGGCGTCGCTCGAGGCAATGGAGAAGACCATCCATGATCTTACGAATCGAAGCTTGGTTAAAGACTGGGAAATTTGGTGGCGAGAGCAAATGCTGACCGAGAAGGTTTGGAAGCCTCGTACGTACAAAGATCAGCTGCTCGAACAATGGGAAAAACTAGAAAAGCACGCTATTTCCTTGAATTCCACGGAGCCGCAAGGTAAAACACTTGTCAATTTTGTCCACCGACAAAGCGAACTTGAGGATAGGGATCATATTGTCATAACCATGCAAGCCTCTGCGAGTTTGGCAAAGCTCGACAACCTGATTTTGAATCTTCGGAAATGGGATGGGCCCGGTTCGATTGCGCTTTACATTCAAAATTCCGAAGATGTGGAATTGATATCCTCGTGGCTAGGCAACTACACAATTGCGTGGCATTTGCGTGAGAGCAACGTCCACATTTTGATGGAGAAGATTGTTGATTATTCACCGTACCCAGAAGCAACTACGCAGTGGACGTATCCATACAATTCGCTTCGTAATCTGGCGCTGGAGAATACGGGCAGCGATTACTTTTTATTGCTGGATGTTGATTTGATTGTCACGCCCCGTTCCCATGCGACTGTTCGAGAACTTATGAAAAGCGATCCTCAGATTGTCGACAAGATGCGCCGAAAGAGGATGCTTTTCGTTTTGCCGGCGTTTGAGGTTTGTCCGGGGAATCAGTTATGTACCAGAAACGCCCGCGACCGAAAGCGATTTGCCCAGTTCCAAAGCTGACCTGGTCCGAATGGTCGAAGAGAAATCAGCGTGGGTGATTTACCATGATGTTTCACCCAAAACCAGGGATCAACGCAAGCGGAGAAATGGTACAACTTTACCGAAGCTTCGTACTATTCGATTGACTGGGAACTTGCATACGAACCTTACGTGATTGGGTTCCTGCCTGGCGTACCACGATTTTGGACAGGCATCCGAGGCTATGGTTACGACAAAGTATCGTGGTTTCACGAGCTGCGTCGAGCCGGATACGCCATGAGTGTCTTACGAGATCTGTATGTCGTACACTTGTGTCATCCGCGCACTCCGATTGCAGTGGATTGGGCGAAGTGGCCGAACACGAGGAAGTTCATTGAATTCGATCCTTTCTTGATGGCAAAGTACGGAAATTGTCGCGAGTGGTGCTCGTCGAGTCCTGATCCTTGGTCCACGAAATGCGGATGGGACTCATGTGCTCAGTGTACTGATTGTATCACCGACGAAACGTGCCCCGCAGAATGTAAAGGAAATCCAGAGATTCCGTGGGAAGAGCGATGTGCTTGGGAAACATGCGTGGGCAAGTGCCCCGCTTGCCTTGCGTTTTAGACACCGATAGATAATATATACTTTTCCACGATGCAAAACTAGAATCGACAGCTCTGCTTCCATGACACGACTCGCAACGAGTTTAGAAAAGGAGGCTCACCTCGTCGCGCACACCTATTTTCTTCATTGGATTGATATAGCAATGGTCGTATTGTGCTGAGTGTTGATTTGGTTGCTTTTCGGAATGCTCAAGACGCGCAAGAGATTGGCCGAAAGATGCGCCGAATCGAGTTCATCTTTACTCGTCGTCCCAAAAAAGAATTCTTCAATCGCTGCACTGGCATCTTCGGAATACGAGCCATCGAAGGATCTCTAATAAGAGAAGGACCAATTCGAAGAACTGTCGTTGCGTGCCCGATCGTTTCTTTGTTTTGGAGTGGTCTGACGGTCTGACGTCTGACCTGTTCATGACTCGATGACTGGATATTCGTTTCAAACACGAGTTCGGCGGAGCGTTTGGCGATGCGACCTGCTTTTCGGTCATTCTTTTGTTGTTGTCGTTTCTTCATTGTCAATAAATTAATTTTCTTGCAGTTACTGTTGCAGTTGTTTCTTTCTTTTGTTGCAGAAACAAATTTTAATCAACACAAACAGACGAGGGCCTTGAAGTGAGCCTCAAGCTCTTGCTTTCTTGCGGTATTTATTCTATCTTTCCTATCACTTCAGCTCAACACAATCAAGTCAATTCATTCATTCATACACAACACAAACAACACAAGCAACCCACAGACGCGCAACAATGGCAAAATCAGCACCCAACTCGTTTCGCCTTCTCATGGCCTCCAATCTGCTCTTTCTCATTGCCTCGATTCTATATTGCATCAGTTCGGGATTGACAATACAAAATATTAATCAAAAGGATGATACGATCGAATCGGACGACACGCGCTATTTATTGTTTGCCGGTGCCTTTTGTTTTGTTCTCGTGGGAGCCTTTGATTATTACAATCATCGACCGCGGACGTGGTTTCATCTTACTTTGATATTTGCAGGTGTCTTTGGGTGCATCAGTGCGATTGCCGAGCCCAAAAGCAATACCAGTGTCTTGTTCAATTGGGCGTCGACGCATTTCTATTTACTTGAGTCGTTGCAATTGCTGTATCGACATGTCAAGAAGAAGCACAACGAAAGCAAGTCGGTGCGGGGATTGCGGTTGGTGGCAGATGTCGAGTTCTTTCTGGGTGCAGTGCTCGATATTGTCTTGAGTTATGTACATATTATACACAAGGAAGAAGAGACTTCGATTACGGCCATGAAGACAGATTTGGTCAGTTGTATGTTTTGGTTGATTGCGGCGCTGTTGACGAATGCATTGTGTCTGTATATAGGAAGAGATGGAGTCAAGCTACCGAAAGAAAGTATTATTTGTGAAGAGACCGAGAGCATCAATGTTGTATTGAATGGGGCGATGTTTCGACAGGGTCCTTTCAAGCCGAAATGACTTGACGGTTACCGGCTACACAGAACGTAGTGAAGCGTCGAACAGCAACCGTTGCTGATATTGTTTGATAGCCAAGGGGTGGTTGAGCATACTACATGTGTCTGGCAAAGCTTGTAATGTAATAAAATGGATATTGATCAGCAAACGAGCGAGAGCAAAAGCTTTCAAATGATACGATTGTATTTCTCTCTAATGTAATTAATTGAGACTATTATTATTGCTTCTTATGATCGACACGAATAGAGTTCGATAAGCTGCCATCACACGAAAGTTCGCCGTTGAACGAGAGGATGAATCATTAGAGCTTGCTCGCTACCGCAGATGTCAGAGCCAGCGATGTATCCTTGTACTGCAGGACTCGAATGGTCCATCCGAGAAGGACACATGCGGCTACCCAGATCTCCAGTATGCTTTGTGTGGAGCTATAATAGTAAGGGGATTGTTGTCGAGTAACGAGTGTTGTGATGCTGGGAAATACAGACTGATCGTCGTCGTGTCCTTCGTCCTCCCCGTCATCGGCATCGTTGGTAAAAGCGTTTCGCTTGGGTTTGCAGAAGCCTTGAAGGATTGACTTGCCTAGAGACCAGAAAATATTCGTTCTTTGCTTTGTCGGCATTCGATCCTCCTCCTCCTCATTCAAGATTGCCGTTCGATTTGACAAGAAGTAATCGTCGGAACGAGTAGGCGAAACTTCCATTTCGTTCTTTATTGTTTTATGAGGGTTGCTAATCGTTTCAACAGTATTCGAATTGCTCTTTCTTTATTACTTGTATGCTGCTTATCGTCCAATTCTTTTTTTCTTTCGTCCAAACGAACGTGATGTTTTTTCTTATTTATCGCCGAATAATAGCGAGACGAGTTTGACGTTCGGTACAAATCCTACACAAAATCACTTAGAATGGAGAATAATGTACACGTAGCACGTCCGTGTGACGTTTCCGCGTGTCTCGATCTCCAAATTCTTCTGGATGAACCTTATCCTTGATCGATTTCAATGCTGCTCCTTTTATCCTAAGGCGAGCCTAGATAATTAAAAATAGTTTTTACTTGCATAAAAACTAGAGATTCATAATGTATCCGCGTCATCACTTGGCTAGTTTCTTTGCAGCTCGCGGGGTTGGTTCCGACTCTTTCGTTTCGGAGTAGTGCGTCTTGAGCTGGGATATGCAGCAACAGCATTTGCTACTCGATTCTTGGGCGTTTGACTTGGCGGGATACTGCAGTCGTCGAAATTGTCCCTGAGATTTCGTCCACTTCTTGGATTTGACCTGGAGAGGTAGCAAAGCTACCCAGCGATTCATGAAGCAATTCACACAACGTGTCTATATTTCGCTCCAGAAGCGAAGACGAGAGCCGAAAATTGTTGATTGTTTTCGGCTAAGCGTTTCTACCACCAATGCCTCCCGAATCATATGCGCCTCTTGTGTTAGCCGAAACAAGCGATTGAATTCAAGCAGTTCGTGATCGATATGGTTGTCAAAATTAACGGCAGATTCGCGATGCTTGGCAACCTCTGCATCCATATTAACAGAACGAAGTCCTTTGTTTCGTTTCATTGATGCCAGTAATTCGTCGGCATAACCATTCCATCGAACATAATGCGTTCTGGAGCGAAAATGGATCATTTTCAGATTCTGATTTGTTTCGATGATCCTGACAAGCTCCTTTACAACATTTTCAGAAATATTGTGATCCACAAACCCGAAAGGAAACCTCTTATGGCTAAAACAAAATGCAACTTTTCAAGTCCCTAGAATGCCCCATGCGCCGAAGAATGGAAGCTGCTAGGTTCCATGGAAAAATGAACGGGCGCGGATACGAAGCTTGACCTCCTTTGCTACAATGTTCACTGACTTGAAATCATCACCATGAAAATGTCGTTCATCGAGAACAACGCCAATTGCGTGAGCTTGTGCTGAGAGAACCCGGTGCGTTGTCTCTACCGGCATTTCAAATTTATTACAGTTGAACGCCACTTTCCGGAAGTTTGACAATCTCGGAAAGTCTTGCAAGTAAGGCTCAAAAGAACTTCCAATATAGGACAAGATAAAACCTTTTGAATTTCGTTCAACAAGAAGAGTTTCATGGTTTGACGAATAAAAGCGAAGCTCGGTTTGAGTTGTTGAATGATTTGTTTCAAACCAGCGAAATAGATCGTCCGGAGGCCATGCACTGCCACTGTAGATCTTAAAGGTCTTCAAGTCTGTCGCCGATAGATTAAGAATCATCATGCTTGTTTCCAAAACAGCTTCGTTGGTAGGGCCCACTATTCGACAACTAACGTCCATCCGATTTTGTCGGACTTTCCAGTCTAATTCAACAAGGCATTGATTATCTGGACGCAATTCAGGCTCAAAAAAGCTATGCCAAAGATAGATATAGGTCCCATTCTTTCCGCAGATCACTATCGGATTTGCGTTTTCACTTCTATAGAGATCGCTTACATACTGCGGTGCGCGGAGCATTCTGAAGAGAGGCAAAGCGACCTGAGGCGCCTCATACCGAACAATGTGATGCGGCTGACGCGAGTCGTCTTCTGGTAGTAGTTCTAGTAGCGGCAATTCTTCGTCGTTGCTCATTGTATAATTCTTTATTTCAGATAAATAAAACATAAAGAGCAATTGCTTCTCTTTTTTTGTGCGTGCCCTCTTATTTTTTCGCATGTCGGTTGTCGATGATCCGGCGGCCATCGTTGTTCCATCAAGGTTAGTGGTAAGTCATCACTGCTTTCCGAAAACAGTGCTGAAAACTCACACTTCCACATGCACATGCAGGATGCGCAGGCAAGCCAATCAATCCTACCAGGGCAATCTCATTCTTGTACAAGTGTCAACATCATTACTTTGTGTGATCGTTTGCGAACCTCTTTTGCGTAAATCACCACCTTTGTGATAAAGTAAATTTTGTATCGAGATGAAGTTACAATACAGTTCGTAAAGGACGTTTCATGTGTCATTCGATCCGCTCATCCTGTCGCCGGTTCATGCTTTGTTGATGTTGGACGCTTGACATCGTCTCATTCTTGTTTGAAACCCTTTTGCTGGGTGACACAAGCTCGAGGAAAATGTGAAATCTCTGATGTAGTTTTTTTTCGAGAAGAGAATCGCATCTGCGATTCATCAACTCACAAATAGAATAAACAATCATGATACTATTATCATCGCAGCACAAGAGTCGTGAGACTTTCAACAATGTAAAAGACAAAGTCAAACCCCGATCAATATATCAAATGACAATCAGCGCGACACGTGACGATGTCGACACAAATCAGAGTGCACTTGCGGTTGCCGAAGACGGAAGAAAAGACGATGACCTCTTCAATTCAAAGTCGGCCAATTCGCATCACTAGGACGATGACGCAGCGTATGATTATGAAGTGAACGAAGGCTGGGAAAAGGCACTGTCTCATTATTTGACGGTTCTAAGACCATGCGCTTCTTATTGGTGCAAGGTTCGATTTCGAGTTCCTTTCTTCTTTTGTACCTGAATCGAGACGATGACGCCTATGCGTTTATCCGATACTGGCTTCAGTTTGAATACGATGAAGTTATGGCACGACATGAAGGATCGTGTGAAGGTGATTGGATTTACCTAATCGAGCCCGGGTGTCGTAATCTTGATATTTTCAAGTAGTGTCGCGACGTGGAGTGGGGAGATGCGGCTGAGTCCTATTTGGTAGCGCTTGCTATTATCAAGCTGCGCGTTATTGCATCGCATGATTCGATCTCGCAAGTAGTTGATTTCGCATTTACGACAACGGGCGCTAAAAAATCCAGGAGGTGCAGTCGATCGTGCAAGAAATGCTTGTTCACTGTGATGTGGCTAGCCAACGCAAGCAACTCAATCTGCTCTTGAGCCACATTCACCCTCTAATGCTGGGAGCCATTTTGCGTTTGACGAGATTTCCGAAATGGACAGCTCATCGGGATTTCAGGAGCTTATTCATTTCCATGAGTTTCCTATTAATGTTACACTTTGGTTCAGCGTTCGCTCATTTTTTTTGTGTAGTTGGAGCTGCCGCCGTGCTGAAGCCGTTCAGTGAAGTACATGCGTGATAGAAAGCGAAACAACGCACCATCTCGACTCGAATTGTACAACGTAGATATCATTCAAACACCTCGTAGATAAACCGTAACGTATCGGATGGGCAAGGATTTCTATAAATCAAACCAGACTACACCGTGATATTGCTTCAAAGATTATGTAATTCTACGAACTTGTAGAATAGCCGCTTGACTACAGGATATAACAGATCACTACTGGCAATGCGTGGTTGCTCGTTTCGTTGCTCTCTTTACAGCTCGTGCGGGTTGCTTTCAAATGCTCCGTGTCGCCTTGCCGTCAGCTCCGACAGCGTTCAATGCTCGCTTCTTGGCCGCTCGTGCTGGTTGTATCCGAATGGGCCGTTTCACTTGGCTCGATACAGCATTCGACGAAACAGTGCCCGAGAGATCGACGATTTTCTGGCTCCGATTGCAAGCAGCATCACAGTTAGCAAGCAAGTCCTGAAGCATCTCACAGAGTGTGTCCGTATTATGATCCAACAACCAAGACTTAAACTGGAAATCATTCTTCGTCTTCCGGATAAGCCTTTCTCCGACCAATACGTGTCGAATCGCACGAGGCTCTTGCGCGAGATGAAACAAGCGATTGAAAGCACGGAACAGTTCCTCTTTCTTATAATCAATGGTAATTGGACCTCTGCTGCAGTTTGGATAACTGCTGTAGCGGTCGAAGTCACCGTCCATGTTGACGCGACGCAGTCCTCTGTTTTGTTTCATTGCTGCTACTACTCGTTTCGTGTGCTTGTCCCAGTTATTCACAAATCTTCTGTCACAAAACCGGATCGACTTGAGCTTATGATTCGTTTGGAGAATCCTGACTAGCTCTGTCACAATCTCTTCCGCAATGCTGTTGTCGATGAATCCGCGAGAAATCCCCTTTCTACCGTAACTGAAACCTATTAGTTCCAAATCGCCTGCTGGCCCCATTTGGCGAAGTAGTTGCGCCGTCAGTATTGCTGGGCAAGGATCTAAATGGCTATTCCTAGCTGACGATGTTGAAAAGTGACTCGACTTTATGACGCTGTAACTTCCGAGCCAAGAGCGAACCGCACAACACTTGAAAATACGTATTGTACAGACTTAATCCAGTATAGACGGAACTGTAGTATAAATGACGCCAGGGTAACAGCAGTCACGGTCACAAATAATGAGCAAGCAGCAACCTGTAAACCATTGGATTATACATACGAAACAGATACGGAGATACGGAGTTTTGGACTATGTGCGACGTGAAGGTCGAATGAACTGTGAGCAAGCAGCAAGCAAACCTCCTACCTCCTATTGAATGTTGAACTACTTGATGCAAACGGGAATGCCTTGAAGTAGCTTCACAAATTACAGCTAATAACGTGAGTCGTGGGCATGGAACTGTAAAGATGCAGCAAGATCAGGTACTGGTACCAGTTGGTCGTTGGACGGTTCCTTGTTCCGTGATTCTGACTTTTCGCTTGTCACTTTGCTATGCCCGTGGATCCTGATTCGTGCTTGTAGCCCCGATTGACGTTTTACGGCGTTCCTTGGCAAATAAGTTCTAAAAATCCTTGCCGGGTGACACGCGTCGACGTACTTTTTTATTTATAAAAAAAATAATCTCAAGATTCACTTCTGTTTTTCCGCGAACGAGAACTCGTGTGCGATTCCTGGAGATAGATCTAGTTCCACCACAAATTTGGCAGTTGGCCGTTGGCCTCGTAACGACCGCTGCAAAGGGAAACAATCTACGATTCTATTAAAGTCCCAATTCAAACGTTCTGATACATTCGACAACTCGAAAGACAATCAAGTTCTTGTCTCGCACCAATCTCTGTATGAGGCGGCTATGAGCGCAACAAGACAAGTAGTAACCGAGACGAAGAAGAACTACAAGTCACCGGCCATTAACCTAAAATTATTCGAACGACTCCTATTTCGAACAAGATGGAGGAAAAGCAAATCGATATCCCTGCGTTTGTAATTTGGAACAAGAGTTTACAGGATCGCGACGATGATTCGTCTTCTAGCATGACATCCAGCTCGGGTGCACCGACGCGCCGAAATGTTCTTATTACCCCAGAAAAGTGGCAAGCTCTATTGACAAGAGGTGTGCCTGTAATTGTTTTCGTTCCGGCAAAGCAGATGGATGATTCGGTGAGCGAAATTTCGGTTTCGTCATCATCATCATCGGGTTCAGCTTCGGCTTCTTCGTATTCATTGAATCACAAGATGCAAGCATCATACAACCACAAAGACCATCGACGCTCGAAAAGCATGTGGAGGCGCATCTTTTCATCCAGAGCAGCCTGAAACGCTCTCATCGGAAAGTCTACAAAGGAAGCTTCGAGTTAATTGGAGCTTACTTGCTCCGAGAGCCTATCATCGACCAGGACAGCATGTATAGTAGCCTTCGCTGGCTCTAAACGCCATTTACAACGTCGTTATTCAAACTAGCGTTTACTTATTCTCGTTTCACCAAATTGTGAGGGGTCGGTTGCGCGGTGGCTCGCCGCTATAAAATTCAATGTGCAATTTTCACGCGAAACCAAGTCGGTTACGCGGTGTTTCATCTTGCAGTTGTCGCAGTTGAGGTCGTCCGTGTAATCAACTCGCGTAGGTTGCATTGGTTTGACTCAGAATACTTATTATCGCAAGCGATCTCCTGGAGAACGTTGAATCTAGCTAGAAACAAGCCTATGTGTTTCATTATGTATTTTACATGCTTTTTTGAATTGAATTTATTGTTTTCTCCCCACTTTTATGCAACAAAGCAACAACGAGAGCTTACCATCTCCGCACTGGATGCAATACATGTTCTTACCGTTTGGTTTGCCTCTATGCACCCGACACTCTCTGCGTTCACCCGCAAGGCTTGGAGCTTCAACACACAAGAACAACGATGAGCGAACGTTTTCAACCGCAACCATACTTTTGTACTCACCACTAGGACGGACTCCAGCATCGTCCACCGACTCTTCCGTCAAGCAGCTGCTGCTACAATTTCGTACAGCGTCCCTTCACTCTTTTGGAACGAAACAATGGCCGACTCCAAAATCTCGAGGATCCTGGCGGCGTGTTGCTTATCAATACCTACATGCAGGGCATAGTCTTTTAGCTTCTGCAAAGAGAAATCCAATGAGTAAGATGCGACACCAGTCGCATTCATCAATTCGGTTGATATCTTGTAGTAAAGATCCTTCCAGCCATTTCTGTATCGTAGGTTCGAGAAGCGAATACGCCAGGAGAATCCAACGAGCGCCTCGACTGGACATTCTTTGTTGAGTATCTTGTAAGTCATGCCCAGATTGAAGAGTATAGTAGCACATTCGATGTCGTAGCACACTTCTGGCGTCGAAGAATCGCTTCTTGAGGGATCGAGACTGTCAATGTGAAGGACGTAATAGCCATGCAGAGCTAAGGTAAAGTTCGAATACACCAAAGTGTCTTCGGCAATCACTGTAATTATGGTATTCGGCACGGCGGCATGATCGATCACGGGATGTGCGAGACTCTGTGCGGCTCGCATAAGCGTATCATTCACCAGAGAAGGTTCGGGAAGCTGTCTCGAACACAAGCTCGATACAATGTGCACAGCGTCTCGTAGTGTATTGAGTGCTTGTATCGAAGAGCCGCCTTTCAAGAGTGTGACAGCGACGTTGTTGAGGTGAATCGCGGCACGATATTGAACATTCATTGTATTGCTGTTATTATCATCCGCATTCATGGTTCGTTTTTTCAAATAGAAGAAGTAATGCAATCAAGAGCAGCGGATGGAACATGAATCTGCATGCGAAACAATCTGTGAAACGAAACGAAAGTGCTTCGCGAACTTTTGGTTCACTGGGAAGTGAGGAAAAGAAACGAACACTATCCATACATACTGTACCCTGTCACGCTTCCGACGTGGAACGTTTTCTATTTTCTCAGTACAACGTAACGCGGAGAACAGTGACCTCATTTTCTCCCACAGAATAATCTACTGTTCTATTCACGACAAAAGGACGTCATCCACATCGTAACAAAAGAAGTGCGAAGAAAAGTAAAATGAGAACCGAAGACTGATTTGCGCACCACGCACCTCCGCAATAGCCCCGGAGAATGATAGCCTACTTCTATTATTTGACAAGCAGGGCAGCAATGGACTATCTCTCACCCTCATCTGTGCTATGTACATACTGGAGCTTGCTAATTTCCGGATCCCGGTGCAGAAGTCTAGACTATGAAAACGAAGAAGGTTCACGGTATTGCATTTTCGATTGATTCCGAACGGAAGACCGTTTCATCCTATGAAGCTGCTTTCAGCGGGTTCCGGCCCACTCGAATCTCTAGAATAGCTTCGTAATAACTAGCAACTTTAAAAAAATGATGTCAGGAAAAGCAAATGCAGCGGAATCGTTTTCTTCTTCGTTCGAATGCTTTCAAATTCCGTTCATCCTTTTCTCCGATCCCTTGGTTCTTCAATGGTCGAATAAAGAATGAGCTGAAAGTGAAGCTGCGACGAACCTCCTTGACACTATGAGGAGGCAGCAATCGATTTGTCAACGCCATCGGCCCAATAGATAGACAATGCCCATGCATTTTTTTTGAGCGTGCGTCTTCGAAGGATGCTGCCTCCGATAATAATCACAACATCATATCGCCTATCACAGTTTAGGCGATCGACAAAACCAGCTTGTTATTAGAGACTGCGCCTTAATCGAACGCTGCAGAATACAAAACGAGCCAGCAACGAACTCGAATCCGTCTGGAAAGATTAGCTCCGGATCCGTTTTCAGCGAAATTCATGAACAGAGTTATGATAGTATGATCATTTCTGACGTGCTCGAGCGCCCCGGATCCTTACGTTGACGTATGTGAAAGACGGCTCGGTGAAGAGCTTCATCATAATCATCTTATAATCAATCGTTTGACCGAATGAAAGAAAGTCGCCGACGAAAAATTATAATGTGAGGTCGTCTGTCTGCTGAAACCGTAGTGAGTCGCGGCGACGATGGATCTGTGGCTCTACTTTGTAGCCTTAACTGAAGAAATGACTGTCGTAGAAGACCTTTTCAGATTTAGGCGTTATGGTGACACGTGCAATGACTCCTCCTTGCACAGCACGAATGCCAGATGAAGAATGACCCAAAACAGAATCCAAAATAAAGTATTTCAGTTTTATGGGGACATTTCACCTTTTGGATCTTGGTCGGTCTGGCGTCCCAAATCAATGCGAAGATCTAAACTAGGATGCATCTTCTTTCGAAACAGACTTCATTAGACTATTATTAACAAATAAGTAATGGTAACTATTATTTATTTTATGGATTGATGGACTCACTGTACACTTCATAACATTATTTCACCACGCTCTAGTTGCGAGCGATACCCAGCTTGGTGAGTTCGGCCGACACGGTCTGCGCAGAGACACCCGTCAGTGGCAAGGTTTCGGGATCGACCGGCGCTTCTTGCAGAACTTCCATCACCCTTGCTCTGTATTGAGCAATCGTACCGGGAAGCTCAATGCAATCGACGACTTCGGACAACAGAGACTCGAGCTGATCGACCACTCTTCTTGCGGTTGCCTCCTTGGCCAAGAGCTTCTTGTATTCGTTAATCGCGAGGATGATTCCGACAGCCGAGCGACCCTCCATACGTGCAAAGATGATCTCCTTGCATGATGCGTGTCGCTTGCTCGCGTTCTGGATATCAGCTTGGTACTTTTCGAACTGGTCTTCGATGAAAGCAATGGCGAAGGCCTTTTCTCGCATTTGTCTTGTGACCTTTTCAAAGTCTTGAGAGTCTTCTTTGTGATTCCCTGACTTGATGGAGGTCCCCTTTTCGTAAGCGAGAGGCTCCCGGAGCCACCCGATTTGATCGATTCGCTGTCAGTGTAAGAAGTGTCCTTGGACCATTTCGTTCTCGATTTCGCTAACTTGGCCTTGACCTTGTCATCACGATACTTCTGTTCGAGGCCGATCTTCTTGCCCGTGTTGGCAACTGCATTGCAAGCCAAGAACATGATGTCGTATTATTTGTTGGATGGTGTTGATGAATGTCGACCAAGGGATTTTATGATAATTACCAATAATCACCAACCGTCAAAGGCTTAAGAAATAAAGTCCAAAACGTTTTGAAAAAGTTGAAACAGGCCAACGAGTGGTGCAACATCGTTCAGTCGTTCACCCTTCTTCGTTAGCGAATCTAATAGATTCTTATTCAGGTCAAATCACACTTTGTGTACGCTGGAACAAGTGATTCTCATTGATCCTTCTGAAAACCCTGGAATGCAAGACATTGGGCGTGTTTGTCTCATGGTATGATAAGGAATCTAAGGTCGTGGCGTCTTTTCTCCGGTCATTTTGTAACCGAAAATGTCCCGAATTCCCGTAGTATTTGTCGAATGGGTAAGATTCGGGAGCGAAAGATGCCAAAGCTAGAACTCGCCAGACACTCAAGACATTCACGATCCGCATTTATGTTTCAACGTTTGCCATGCATCATCCGTCATTACAGTAGTGATTTGACATTCGAAGTTGAATGTTGTTAATTGTATCGTGACTGCTGTACACGCATGCTTGGACTCCAAACTCCAAATCAATGTTCACAAAAACGATGATGACGAGCCGACTTTTGACTATTCTTATTTCAAATGCAACCTAAGTCTAATCGTAGACTCGACTAGAAACTTTCAAACAAACGGAATTGAGAAGCGATGACACGCGCCGTAAAAGATGAACTAAGAGTAGTGGAGCGTGATAATCGTCGCTATTTCCGTTTTGTGTACGATGTATGCGAAAAATGTCGCTCAGTTGGACTAGTTTTGTCCAGCCAATGGTAAACTACCGGTAGGTTCTGGGCTCTGGAATCCGTCGGAAGAGCAACCACGCATGCGAATCTGCAGATTCGTATAAGCCTGTCGGTAAATAGTCTAACGTGTCGCTCGTCTAGTCTTCAATGAAAGCGGAATCCGTCTCGTTATGTCTGTCAAAAGTATAGGGATCAAGTCACGGAGAGCATTCTATCACGTGTAGATGAACAAGCGTCTAACTCTCTCTATAACAATGATCTCTTATCGCCGCGATACTTCTACCTGTTCTTATCGGCAAGTTTCCAGAAAATCAAAATTCCATAGCTGCTGCTTTGGGCTGACATTCTTTTGATCGAGTTGCTTTTTGACCAATTCTAACATGACATTGTGCCAAGAATCAATTACATTGTCGGAACCGTACCACTGATCCGGACGATTGATCGAATGAAATATCCCCGGCAAGGTTATTTGCGTCGCTTGATCCAAATGACCCGACTCCAAAGGAACGACACCATCCCCGTCACATTTCCTTTTCCATAAACCGCTTCGTAGGAATTGTAAGCGAATCCAGAAACGACCGTCGGTTCCCAGGGATTCTTTCGTATTTGCTGCACTCCTCGTATTGCATCTCCCATGACTGTCAAATAAAAGAGATGATTCGTCTTCGTTTGTAGGCGACTGGTGAAAAGCTCCGGAAACTCTTCGTGCGTGATACGCAAAGCACCTCGCGTCATGTCCATGATTTCCGGAGGCGGAGGCAAATGAGGCGTCCCCAAGGTGACTAGACCCAGAATACATTCCAGTGGAATCGCAGGAGATGTGTCTCTCGAGGACTGACTCAAATATCCCAATGCGGCTCGAGCCAACCATCCCCTGCGCTGTGTCCTATTATAATGATTTTCGTCGAAGTATTCGGTTGTGTTTGGTTTTCGCCACCTTCCTCATTCGTTCTCATTTCTTGGATAGTGTCGGCGACACGCTGAAGGTACCAAGCAAACGCAGGACGAATCGGAGGAGCTTGGCCGGCCCAAAATTGAGGATCCAAGGCTCCTCTCCAGAATACTTGCAACCAGTCCGAGCGTTTGGGCAAGGGCAAAACGCGAATCGCATCTTCTTTCCAGCCTCTGTTCTGTAACGACTGCACGAGAGATCCTTCTGGGAACTGAGATAAATAGTAATCACTCATATCGTTTCCAAATCCTGGGAGAATGAGGATATTGACATTTTCGGGTATTGCTGTGCTTTTCGATAATTTGCTAACCGAAAAGGCAAGCGCAGAGACGAAAACGTGCGTCAAAGAAAGCAGTAAATAGCACTGCAGTACAACGACAGTCTCTATTCTCATGTTTACAAACGTAAAGTGAATTATTGTTTCTCTTTTCTTGACTTTTTTGACTCACTCGCGTTTCATTGTTGCACGTTGTTGCAGCGC
This sequence comes from Fistulifera pelliculosa, assembly GCA_026008555.1. Classification (NCBI taxonomy): domain Eukaryota; phylum Bacillariophyta; class Bacillariophyceae; order Naviculales; family Stauroneidaceae; genus Fistulifera; species Fistulifera pelliculosa. The sequence continues at coordinate 2,873 of BROJ01000123.1, read as the reverse complement.
ATGATCTTTCTTCATTCCAAAAAAGTCCCTGTCGCAGGACAGACGCATCACGATTCCCATCCTTATCCTTATCCATTCAGTATCCATTCATGCTGAACGCTGAACGCGTGACTGCCTTTTTTGCACTTTCGATTTCCTGGTGACATGTTTGTGAAACGAGAAACTTCCGGAACATCCTTTCATCAAATATTTGAAATCCAGCTAGGAGAGACCTAGACCACGCCCCACCGTACACCCTACGCCTCATTGCTATGTACACCCTGCACCATCGCCAATCGCCAGTCTGAACTCCAAATAAATGAATGAATGGAGAATGCAACGGAAAAACAGAAAGCTTTTACGTTTTGTACCTGGTTTGCTGGGGTATGGTACGGTAGTGTAGCTTAGTGTACCTTTACCCCGAACCCCAACTGGCCAACTTCACTCCGAGCTCCGGGTATATGGTATATCGTCTGTCCACTCTTACCAGTTACCTGTTTACTTTACCACTTCCGGAACTTTATGCTACATTCGATGTACGACAAACGACAATTGTTCCACGTATTCTTGGGCGACGATAGCAACTAGCAACCAATAAATAAAGTCCCACAATCGGTGAAAGAGTAATGTCGGCAGAGACACTTGCGGGAGTTCTCACATGGAGAGTGGAGAATCAGTCCTTGTTCCTTGTCCTTGTCGCTTGTTACAAGGTTTCTCCTCTGGTGATAATTACTGCCTACCTCGTCTTTCATCTCGGCTGTCGCAAATGCATACGTCCATTCGTTTCACACACAAAGTCTGCAAATCATCCATCTTCGCAGCACTTGCACTGCACTCACTCACAACAAATAATACACCATGGGCTGCTCACAATCAACATGCCATTCACCTGCCGCGCACAAGCATCTATCGAATGCACATACGGAATGTTGTTTCGATTGGCAACGAGCCGCAGATTCCGATAGCTTGCACGCCTTGGAGAAACGCACTCCGAGATTCTCAACGATCCGGGCAACCTGTCAAACATCGACCGGCCGAGCCGAGCCGCCATCCGCTGTGTCGGTCCGAGGGAATGAGCATGACGAGTCTTTCAATTTCGTCTTTGCTTTATGATGCGTGGCGACGGACAATTACGGTAGCGACCGACCACGAATACACCTTCACTTCCTGACCGCGCAGTTGTTCTTTTGCCGATGCTAACAATCGTCTTTATTGAAGGAACTTTCGAGTGCGGTCGGGTATATTAGTAGAATCATAGATACGTAAAAAATTGTGCTTTATAAATACAAACCAAAAGAGCTCGTTCAATTGTTCGCCCGCGCCAGCCATCTTTTCATCGCGTGATTGAAGCTCGTATAAAGTGAACCTCTTGCTGTGTTACGCAACTTTGCGAAACATTGAGAGCTCGTGACCTCTTTTTTTTTTCAAATCAAGAGTCCATTCAAGAGCCTACCGCAGACATGATAGTGCACGCGGTCATTTAAGCTCCAACCATCTGAACAAAATTACCGGTGAATTGTTTTCTGATATCAAGCGGAAGCTACAGTGTTCGTTGAACCAAAATAAGGGCCTTCCTCCTTCAACCGACTGTTGACTAAACGTAAGCCAACACGACCCATCGCTCCGTCCTGACGCACTATTCATCGTTTTCACTTTCATCCCACGCCAAACAGTCGTCCAGACACCATACACCTTGACTTCGTTCTAGAACGATCGCCCGGGGTCTTGCGGTTCATATTCCATTTTAAAGAAGATCGTTCCTCGACTCGTTGCATGCGAAAGTCAATGTCGACTTGACTACTACTATGACAAGCTCCTTCTTTCAAAGGAGTATCATCCGATCGCCAAGAGCTGTCTTCTTTCGAGGCGTCGGATGAATGATCTTCGCGGCGGCGAAGTACCAAAGGTGGAGGCGAACGATCGTTGGACATGGTTTCGTTTCTGCGTAAAACGCTCTCTCGTCGAAACGGTTCCACTTGTAGGATATTCTCTTCATGATAATATATGATCGACGACGGTGAACTCGCAGTCGCTTTGAATGCGTTATTTTAACGGTACTACGGTAGTCGTATATTATTATTGAAGCAATGAAGTAAGAATCAAGCGCGTTGCGGAGGGAGGGTCTTGTTCTGATCGCCGGAATTGAATTTTGTCAAGAGCCCAACAAGGCCCAAGAAAGCACGAACAGAAAGGCTATAAGGTTCAAGTTAAAGCCATCTGCCACACTTTATCGCTCACTCTTTTCACACGAAAAGGTTATCTGCCATCTGCCTTCCGGGCTTGTACCCGTAGTCAAGTCAAAGCCATCCAATATCAAATAAGGTTAGTGTTTATAGGACCGTTTCTCGTTCCCTGTAACCCTTCCGCGTCGCTTGCCAAAAAAGTGGACGTGGCGATCTTGGGTCTTGGTCGTGGGTGTCCGTCTTTTCTGCTTCCCATGTCCTCGCAAGCAAGCGCCACGTACTTGCGGTGTACTCTTTGTCGATGTCACACTTTGGTCAATACTCGTGAACTCTGCATTGTACACTCTAATCTTACAATGACATGACGTGTACGTCCAACAAGTGACCACTTGTCTCCGTCATCACGTTTACTACAGTACCAGTACTTGCTGGATATTTTTTTCTCCCGCGAAATTCTTTCTCGTTCGCGACATAAAAAACGCCGACGAAAGAGAACAAACAAACAAAAGAGAAGAAGTAACTTCATTCTCATTCATTCATTCATTTCATTTCCTTTCAACTCTATTCCTTTCAACTCTTCTTCCACCTTCTTTTCTTTTATCATGCCCCCACTCAACTACAACACTAGACATTCCTCTCACTTTCTCTGCCCAATCTCGCAATGCATCATGATTCATCCCGTCATGACGCGATCGGGCCACAAATTACGAA
>BROJ01000122.1:0-11993 GCA_026008555.1 Fistulifera pelliculosa | reverse complement strand
AGACAATGACGTGTGGATGAATAAAGGAGAATGAGAATGCAATCGTGAATGCAATAGATAAATAAAAGCGCAAAATGAGGACTGTGTGAGAAATGAAATAATAAGAATAAGAATACTCAGTTTGTCAAGGCTGCTTAAAGTATTGGCTAGCTAGCGAACGCATTCCAATATGCGACGCAATAATGAGGTAGATATTAGTCTACGCGTATTCAAGGTCATATAATAAATTCATCTTAACTATCATGCTTTTCTATTATAAAAAAAAGTCATGGCCATGCCAATCATTCGTTTCACTCTACACCGTCGTAATGACTGTGCAGGCTACATTGTACGCACACGTCGTACTGCATTGGGCAAAGCAACCAAAGCCAAGAGGGCATCGGCCGTCGCGCGTGTGCGAACCCGGCTCGGGTCAAAGTCCAGCGCCTCGCAGCGAAGATGCACTCCGCATTTGCTGACGGCAAACTCTTCGACGCCATTGACCGCGTCTTCCACAAAGCGAAGGCATTGACTTTCTGGAGTGATGCGATTGGCGCATCCACAGACAATGTTAAAGACGCGGTAGTCTTCGAACGTGGGCTCGTGATCCAAGACGTGCAGCCTGCCAAATTGGAGGTACTGCATTGTCCGCAAGTCAGTTCGCCAGGGCTACCGGTCGGTCGTGGTAGTTGTAGTGCCGGTGCTCGCACTGTTCTTACTGCTTTTGTCGCTTTTGTCCGTGTCCTTTCCGTCACTCTTCCCGTGCCTGGTCCCAATGTCGCTTCCAAGCGAGTCCATAGCATCACCCGTAGTGCTCACGTCGGAAGGAGCAATCGTGCTCGTGCTCATGCCGTCGTTGCCTGCGCCGGATGCGATAAAGTCTGTTTCCGACGCGTAACCAAGTCCGACAACAACAAGAGAAAAGAGAGTGATGAGCTTGTAGTGCATGTTGCGATAAGGTAGTGTTGCGAAACGATGAGTAAAAAAGAAAGCGTAATCTGTCAAAAAGATACATTCGTTGTCGTGCAAAAAATGAACTCAACGGCCGGTGGACGACGGAACGCATCGATGGTTTCATGAGTGGTATTTCACAAGCTATATGCAAAACAAAATTTGTACATCGTGATTACCGTTCGGTTCACAGTTTCATTAATGGTAAAATTCCTGCTTTTCTCAACGCGACGCTTGTCGCTTGCTCGCTCTCGCTCGTTTCCTACGAGAAAGGATGATTGTCATTCGCCGCTTCCTCTCAACCTTATCAGACTCCTCTTCACGCAAAATGAGCTTATTGCGCGGAATGAGATAGCGCGAAGAAATCTCCAGTTCTTTACTATTCGTGAATAGACCCCACTCGTAGCGAATTCGCAGCTCTTGCCACTTTACAAAGTTGTCATATCCCAGCACACCAAACACTGTCTTCGGCAAGCCTTGCTTTGTAAATCCGTGCGGCTCCAGTTTTTGAATAGTTCTTCTCTCGATGCACCCGCATGCGTTTCCACAGAACACATTGCAGCAATGCGCCGAAAGTCCAAGATACTCTTCGTCTCGTTCATTCTCGTTTCTATTGAGTTGTCCTCGTCATTCCCATTCATCGCACGAACATCCAAGCCCAAGATGTGCACTTGATTCACTCGGACAGGCATCACGGGAAGTATCTTTTCAAAAAGTGCTCCTGAAAGACGCGATCGAAGCTAGGATCTGACAAAAAGTAAACCAAGTCAAAACCTTTGTCTGCGATACGACGTTCTCCGCCATGATTGATAGCATGTAAATTTGGATCCTCGCTCGCGACAAGCTCGATGTGGACTTTTGCAATTTTGTGCCGTCACAGTATAGAACACTCTCTCCACTTTTGAGGCACGGCAATTGCATGAAATATCCCGTCTGCAGAACAGCGACATCGCTGCGCTGAAGCGCGCCTCAAATGTTTGATTTAATGGAAGAAAAGCCCGATCACCAAATAGTTCTTTTCGCACTTCCCAATACTTGACAAACATGTTTGCCGCCTTCGCAACATCATTGCTTGAAAATCGAAGAAAACTTTCCCAGAGGTTCTCTTGCTGCGCAAGTTCAGGAGCTTTCAGAAGCGCTTCCAAGTACGAGGCCTTATTCCCATTAGAAATGAGAGAAAGTGCATTCTGCATGTCGTTGAAAGCGGGTTTTGCAACTTCTGAGGCGCCGGGACTTGTACTTCTACTTTCCTCCACTCGTTGTCGCGAAAGAAACTCCGAGGGCCCGTCCCGTCCACCAAGTTTCTGTGGAAGACCTTCCTTGGAGATGCCGATCGATTCAAACTTTTCAAGGAGTTGGTCCGGTGCTTCGTCAGTCGAGCAAAATGAATGTTCTTAAGCTCGCCAATGACGCTCGCAAGTAATCGAAGGAAGACACTGAAAAATGGTCGACAGGATGCCCCCAGATGATTTGAAAACGAGACGGGTTTCAGCAGATCGAAACGGAAAGCTTTCCTTGAACATTTTCCCGCAGCGTAAAAGGCTTGCTCTCCATCTGGAATCAATGAGAGGATCTCAACTTGGCTGATCATTGGTATCCCTACAACACCATCCCGAAGAGAAACCGGATTTTTGAAGATCTTTGAACCAACGTAAAATACATCTTTGCCCGCATTTTGAAGTCGGCATCTGGATCGGAGCTCATCTTTTCAGGGACTCAGCACACCATACTGTGCGACCGAATTTATCATTTTGTAGCAGATAATGCACGCCTACTTCCACCGCCTTTACTCCATCTTCGCCCATAGCTCCTTCTAACGTCATTGGCAAGAAGGCTCGTTCTCCAAACACATGAACCCGATGCTTCCAGTAAGTGCAAAGTCGTGTCGCCTGATTTTGTCACAAATCGTCTGTCGTGAGATATCATTCACAAGAAATGCAGCAGGATCGCAGCTACAACGTACCGCAGCCCAAGCGTCAAAATCAGCATAATCCAAAACACCCATGGAGGCGACTCTTCCTCTACTAAATCAGGAACCCGTCGAACGGTTTCCATGTAAGCGGCTTTATCGTCGTCGGAAGTAACTCAATGGCCTCGTAAAGGCATTTTAAATTGCGTGTCCGTTTGTCCTCCGTCCCTGTATTGCTCGCTAACAGTTCATCGATAGACGTGTCGACTCCTCCCGAAAGAAGCGCCGATTGATTTGACCAAGCACTCCTGCTACTTGGCGATGGCATCCGCAAGCCAAGCTCCAGCAATAGCCGAAGGAACGCGACCGAATCGTACGTACCTCCCAATGAATGAGGAAGTGCGCGGGGATGTACACCATGGGACACCAGCTTCACTAAAGCCAGCTGAGGAGTCTCACAATGATGCAAATGCAGATAACTCGACGTCATTTGCCATGCATTGAACATGAACGACACGGCATTTCGTATAAAACCCATTTGAAAGTCGGCAGCAAACACCAAGTGAACGGCTTTGATACGAACCGGCATGGCCTGCTGAAAAATCTCGGACGTCTTGGAAGAGACTCGCCGATCCATCGTTTTGTAGCGTTTATACCGAACAATGTACTGACAGCCTTTCTCAGGCATAGCGGTGACCTGATTGCGCGCTAAAAGTTGCATGAAGAAAACGTTTCGGCGTAGCTGGGTCTCATTTGAAAAGTCAACGTTTTCGGGCTCCAAACTGCGATCGACAACGACCGTATCTTCGGCAGTGAGAAGAAAACTGCCCGTCAGAACGAGCTTGACGTCTTCTGGTGTCAGAGCATTATTTCCGCTCAAATCCAAGACAGGAAGAAACGCTCGTTCCCAAAGACTTCCTTTCGCTTCTCCCAGTAATTAACCAATCGTTCGGCTGCGCTCCAGGTATTAAAATCGCAAAGAGAAGGAAATGTAGAGGGTTCGACTCTGTTTCAACAATACGAGGACAGCGCGAGAGCGCTTCTCGATAAGCTGTCTGCTGCTGCAAAGGTATTACAGCGAGAGAATCACGGAGTTGCTCGAGAGCTCTGCGTTGCAGCAGGAAGCTGGAAACGGCCGCTTCAGCGTCCGTGGCTTGCGAAGATTGAAACATTCTGATCCTTTCAATGCAAGAAGGTACCGATTGCCCTTTTTTATTATTATAAAAAACATACTTGCGAGTGAAAGGTGGCGTGTCGTTTACCCTGTCTTCGCCAGGAATGGCAACAGGACACTTCTTCTGCGAACGTCGAAGTGTTTTTTTGTTGGCGTGGCGAATGGCAAGCGACACTGGACAAAAGCGAAGTCAAATTGACACACACCACACACGGAGAAAAAAATAATACCAGTACTGGTACCAGTACCAGTACTCCGCCATCCGCAAAGAATGAATCATCATTCATCATTCATCATTATAGTTCGACATGCCCTATTTTACATATTATATAATCTACGTATAATTGCCTATAATACGTAATAATATGTATCGAAAAATTCTGATATCGTATAATGTCCGACTAGCAACTATGGACTATGGAAATCGTTGACGCCAACATAACCTACAACTATTGGTTGTAAGTAATAAAATCATGACTGTTAGCTTTGTCGACTTGACTTGCAATCCCTCTATCTTGGATCTTGGCCAATTTGTTCCAAGCTTACAAAATTTTAACCGATATTTTAACATCAGCATCAAATCTCTCCTTGTTTATCACTAGTCCTAAAGCATCGATTGGCTATCATTTTTCAGGAATTTTATACTGGTTAAAGTGCTTATTCGCCATTTTTTTCGCAAGGGCGGGCCCCTTCAATACTCAAAAAAGACTGAAATCTGGTGTGCCAAGTGCCAACGAGCAACGAGCAGCACGCCAAGCCGTACCCTCTGCTCTGATTCAATATGATATAGATTATCAAAACAGACAAAGCAGTACCTGTATTTATTCTTTTGGTTGTAGCATCAAGGATGGACGCTTCAACTATTTCTACAAAGCAAAGTTCGTTTGGAACGACGGTTGGCAATATTGACATCGAGTTACCGGAAAAGGCCGTGATAAAGAGAACACCGCATGCGGTGACTGCAGCCCGCGTACCACTGGTCAAGCAAACAGCCTCTCATACGTCGCCATGGTGGCAGGTAGAATCGAGGCGAACCTTTCGTTTTCTCGGGCAGAACTGTAGAGATAGTAACCGGTAGCAGAAAAATAGTTTCAGTCTGTCCGTCCCCTACTTCCCATTTCCCATTTATTTCCCGTTCCCGGGAAAAGGCCTCTCAGTCAATTCCCATTCCCATCCCGGTACTGCCGGAAGGACCGGGAGCAATCACTAACTTACAATCCCATTGGACTACTGGTACGGTACGCACTCTCCCTAGCTAGAGAATGAAATCACTTTTCTGGGAAGAGTCGAATCGAAACCACGTATGTAGAAATCCTACCATTAAAAACATTTAAAAACCCGGATCTTAAACTTTACGGACCTCTAGTGAAATCAATTTTCATTCGTTTTCCATTCTGTTTTCAACTTCCACATCAACACCAATCCATTTACATTGACAAGGAGTTTTGTTTTGTAAATCGACGGGCTGCGTAAGTTTGGTTTTCGCCATCGTCGCTGTTGCCTGCTCGGTCCGCGAAACTCCGGTCAGATTTTGGACCCGGCAAACAGTCAAGGAGAGTCACTTTTCGCTAAGTAAGCAACCCGGTCCCGGCACCACTTAGGTCGTCGACCCCGCACGGTACACAAGTTCTCCCGTTTCTCGTAAACACAACACAACCTCGAGCACAGCCACTTCTCCTCCGGCCCTGCAAAGGTCGGCTTTGCCGCTTGGCTCCCACCGGATCCTACCACCATGGCTCACTTGATGAAACCTCAAAGACCAATACAATCGTATTCCCCTTTCTTGCCCCCAAAGCCACCTGATCCCAGCATGCCGTCCTCCAACAACGTTACCCGCCCGCCCTCGCTTTCGCGCCTCACCACGTTAACCGGGAGAAAGCAAACCCGTGCAACGACTGCGACTAAGTCGACGACCAAAGGCCCCGCCAGAACGACTAGCAAAAGCTCCATAAAGCCCACGACGCTTCTGCCTAGAGATAAGTATTTGCTTCGACACCCAATACAACAAGTCCTCGACAGCTCCATCACGGACCGGAGAGCTTGGATCCATGCGATACTGATTGCTAGAGAGATCTATGACCAAGACTGGTTTGACGATGACGAGGAGGATGAAACAACAAACATGAGCGATATTTCAGAGGACAATCCGGACGTATCGCTCGACCAAAACTAGACCAACTTCGGGTTGGCAAAACGTAGTGAAAACTCTAGGGTTCCACACGGTAGGCTTCTAGCCGGTATAGTTTAGATTAACTATATAAATCATTGTGAGAAAAAAAAATAGAGAGAATGAAATCATCTGTGAAAAGCGGAATATTCCCTGATACTGTGTGTAGAGTGTAGAGTGATGTGAATTATGGGGTAATAACTGTCAACCTCAGAAGCCTGATACAAGATACAATCTGGTCCGCGAAACACGAGGCCCTATGGGTTCGACGCTAGCTACAGGCTACAGCTCTCCAGCCGCAAAGTTGGTAACGAATGCAGCGCATGTGACAGGGCTTTCACTTGCAACGGATGCTACATCGACATCTGCGAATCTTGAATATCTAGCTAGACTAGGAGTTTGGAGATTGTGAGAGCCTGTTGTGAGGGATTGTGAATGGCTTTTCTCGGATTCGTCTGTTTGCCTCGAATTTTTCTTCATGTTCCGCGCTTTACTCGTCTACCTAGGTTCATGTGTTTAGTTGCTGACAGCTGAGCGACCATATCTCGAGGAGCAGTGTTGGACGTCGTAGCCGATTCGACTAACCATAACGGAAATACCGGTGCGTCTTGTCTTCGATGATAACGACGAAAACAAAACCGATCCTCTAAAACAAAAATTGTTGCTGTTATTGATACCTCATTCAATCGTTGCTTCTACAAGTTGCAACCTATTTATGAACCGATTTGCATCTATATCGAATCCTGTCTTTGCCACTGCTTGTTTCCTCGAATTTTCCGTCTTCTGCAGCTTCCTTTCGTTACTTTTGCTGGTACTTTTATGATCGTTCGACCACAACCCGCCTATTAGGAGCGCGACGGCCATGATAGTCGCATCATCGAGAACGAATCAGCATCATCCACGAGGAATGGGCCTCGGGGATCGCTTGGAACGTGTCCAAATTAGGGATTCTCAGATTGACGATAAAAGGCCGGCTTCCTTTCCGAACAACTCGTCAGTTTGCTGCTTTGTTATTTACCCGAGCATTTTCGAGTCCTCCGGAAGACTTTTGAGGTTAGCAGTATGCAGTGATACCCAAGGATCTTCAAGGCTGGCAACACTTTCTAATTAAGAGTAGAGAAATGTCATAAACGCACTATATAAAAAGACAGACGATCGTTCTCGATACGCCTGCTGTCTCGACTGAGAAAACTGAAAATGTCTCTCGCGGTTGCCACCTAAAGCTAGTCAAGGACGACGTTTTGATTCAGATGATAATTCACTTTCAACAATTGCGTTCGCCTCCTCAACCAGCTGATGCAGAGTTTCGTTGCAGCGCTGTAGCTTCGATGTCTCTCCGTGTGTTCCATGGCCTCTTCTTGCAAGCCCTCTATAAACATTCTCTCGCGCTCTCGCTTTCTTCGTGAAAGAATGATTGTCATTCGCCGCTTTCTTTCGGCTTTATCGGACTCTTGCTCGTTCAAAATGAGCTTATTGCGCGGAATGAGGTACCGCGAAGAAAGCTCAACTTCCTGCTGTTGGTGAAAAGACCCCACTCGTAGCGAGCGCGCAGCTCTTGCCACTTTACAAAGTCCTCAAAATCGAGCACACCAAACAATGTCTTGGGCAGCCCTTGCTTTGAAAAGCCGTGTGGCTCTAACTTTTGAAAAGGTCTTCTCTCGAAGCACCCGCGTGCGTGTGCACGGAGGACAATCCAAAGTCCAAAACGTTCTTCGGCTCGTTCAGTCTCGCTTCTATCGAATCATCCTCGATATCCCCAACTGTGTCCAAACCCAAAATGTGCATTTGATGCACTCGGACAGGCATCACGGGAAGTATCTTCTCAAAGACGTGTTCCTTGAAGACGCGATCGAAGCTAGGGTCTGACAAGAAGTACAATAGATTGAACCCTCTGGTCTGCGATACCGCGTTTTCCGACATTATCGATAGCATGTAGAATTTGGATCGTGCTCGTGACAAGCTAGACGACGATTTTTGCAGTTTTGTGCCGTCGCAGTAAAGAACGCTCTCACCTGTTTTGACGCACGGTAATTGCATGAAATATCCCGTCTGCAGAACGGCAACGTCTTTGCGCCTGAGAGCATCCTCGAATGTTTGGTTTAGCGGAAGAAAGGCGCGATCGCCGAACAGTTCTTTTCGCACGTCCCAATACTTGACAAACATATTAGCCGCCTTAACTGCGTCGCACTTTGTAAATCGAAGAAAACTTTCCCACAGGCTCTCTTGCTGCGCGACTCGGGACCTTTCGCAAGCGCTTCCTGGTATGACGACTTGTTCTCGTTTGAGATAAGAGAAAGAACATTTCGCATGTTGTCGATAGCGGACTCTGTCACTTCTAATGCGCTTGGGCTTGAACATCGACTTGCGTTCTGACTTTCCTCCAAACGTTGACGGAAATAAAGTCTATAGCCCCGTTGCGCCCACCGAGTTTTCGAGGAAGACTGTCCTTTGTGACGCCCATCGCTTCAAACTTTTGATGCAGCCGATCTTGAGCATCCTCATTGATGCAAAATGGATGTTCTGGGGTTCGCCAAATAAGCTTGAATAGTAGCGCAGAAAAAATTGAAACAAAAGTCAGAAAAGAAACCTCCTCCGGACGGACTGATGATCACCTGAGTGCTTTGCTGCCTGATCGGAAGCTTTCCTTGACCATTTTGCGCTTCGTAAAATATTCGTTCTCCACCTCGAGTCGATAAGCGGAATCTCGATTAGGCTGATAAACGGAATCATCACAGCGCCATCTCGCACCGAAATCGGATTCTTGAGCACCTGTGACGCGATATAGAACTGTGATTTTGCTCGCATTTTGAAATCGAGATCTGAATCAGAGCTCATCTTTAAAAACATTTCAGCGCACAAAACAGATCGGCCGAATTCATCATTTGGAAGTAAATAATGCATTCCGACCTCCACCGCCTTTTCTCCGTCGGGGCCCATAGCTCCGTCGAGTGTCATCGGCAGGAAGGCTCGATCTTCAAACACCTCGACACGGTGTCTCCAATAGTTGCAAAGTCGTGTAGCCTGAGTAGCGTAGCGTAAGAGCATCTCGTCGTGAGATAAAATAGAATAGAAATGAAATATGCACACAGTTGATACGTACCGCAGCCCAAGCGTCGGCATCCGCAAAATCGAGAAACACCAACGGCGGCGACTCTACTTCCACCAATGCCGGGGCCACTCGGACAGCTTGCATGTAAGCAGCTTTGTCGTTTTCGGGAAGAAGCTCAATGGCCTCGTTAAGCCGCTTTCGACTGCGGATATCCTTGTCATCCTCCGTCGATCCACTTGCCGAACCGGCGACTATCGACTCTTGATTCTGTCGAACTGATTTGAACCGAGCTCGGATGTATCACTCTCTACCTCGAAAAGAGGCAAATTATGAGCCCAAGCGGTTTGGCTAGTTGGTGATGGCATTCGAAATCCAAGTTGCGCCAGAAATCGAACAAACTCAACACTATGATTGTAATTACCACCAAGTGAAGGAGGCAGCGCGCTGGGAAGTATACCATGAGGTACCAGCTTTATGAAAGCTAGCTCAGGCGTCTGCGAATGATGCAGATACAAGTAGTTCGAAGACATTCCCAAAGCTTGAACACGAATGCTACCGCATTTTGTATGAAGCCCAGCTGATAGTCAGCAGCGAAAACCAGATGAACGGCTTTGACACGAATCGGAAAAGCTTGCTGGCAAATCTCCGTTGTTCTTGAAGCGACACTTTGTTCCATCGTTTTAAACCGCCTGTATCGAACGACGAATTTATAACCTTTAGCAGCTGTCGCATTACCCCGATGCCGAGCCAAAAGCTGATAGAAGAAGAAGTTTCGGCGTATTTGTGTTTCGATCGAGAAGTCAACGTCGTCGGGCTCTAAGCTGCGATCTACAACGACGGTGTCTTCCGCAGTCAGAAGGAAACTACCCGTCAAAATGAGCTTTACGTCCACTGGAGTGAGCGCCATTGCCGCTCAAGTCCAAGAGCGGTAGAAATGCTCGTTCCCAAAGACTTCCTTGCGCTTTTGCCAATAGGTGACCAGCCGTTCGGCTGCATTCCGCGAATTGAAATCCGCATAGAGAAGGAATTGCAAAGGATCCGACTCTGTTTCGACGACTCTAGGGCAGCTTGAAAGAGCTTCTCGGTAAGCCGCTTGCTGTTGGTGAGGAATCGATGCGAGAGAATCGAGGAGCTGATCAAAAGCTCGGCGCTGCAGCGTGTAACCGGAAACAGCTTCCGTTTCCGCAGCTTGTGGATGTACAAACATGGCAAATCTTTGAATCTGAAAGGCGAGATAGTTTACTTCTCGCAACTTTGAATAGAAGGGGAAAGAGGCGTGTCTTTGTTATGAGCCCTCGTGGAAAACGATAAATAACAGCAACGCCGAACACGAGAACAGCAAACGCAAAACACGGAGCAAATCATCGAACTTACGTTGTAGAATGGGTAAGGGGCATGCTGGTGTGCTCACCTACGACTTGTGCGGAATACTCGAGTCAGAGTGAGTAGTATTCAGGCAGGGAACCTTGAAGTCTGAAAGGCTGATTTCCACATGATATTTGAATAGATTTTGACCTACTGCGTTATAGAAATCCGATACTCGAAAATAGGACCACTGGCGGAAACGGCGTGTTTTCAGATCCCCAAAAATCAATTTCTGGACATCATTTTCCACTTTTGGAAAGCATCGCTCGATCCAGCCGTTTTATCGTCATCCGTCATCCGTAACGAAGATTCGAGTTTTCGTAATGCGCCTCCCAGATTTTTCATCTATTTCTAATCATTTCTCTATTTTCTGGATTGCATTTGGCATTTTGAGTATGAGAGGTCCGAGTAAGAGGTCTGCGGGTCCGAGAAAGGTCCTACGTCCTACGCTTCCTTTCCTCCGGCATTTTCAGACTCTGACACAATGATTCACACACGCACACCGCGCACCCCTATAGCCTATGTGTGGGAAAGAACATGCTGTGTTTTGAGTTTGGTACTAAGATCCGACGACGACACTCGTAACACAGACCACCCCACACCCCACTACCCAATACCCAATACCCACTACCGTTCGAAACGGAAAACCTATTCACTAGTCGTGGTGGAAGGAACGGAACTTGCAAGATAGAGAATGCCTTCTTTATCCGCTCGTGAATTCTCATTTTACTATATTAGCTATTAGCAAATAACTCATATGCAACTTGCAACTCGGTCACTTTACAAACTGGGAAAACGGATCTTAGAAACCTTCTTTGCGGTTCCCGAGAATCCAAATGCAATCGACACGGCTCACTGTGAAGTGTGATGTAGAAACGAGCTCCGGCGTCCGCATGGCACTCTGTCCTCCGTCGAATTGGCAAATGGTACCGGTACCGTTACGACTATTACACCGCACGTACAAAACATTCGAATACCGGTGCGTTCATCGACGATGATGCGAAATGCCGACAAAATGAGGTGGTTTTGCGTGTTGCGTTTGTTGGCCATCCTGATCCTATCGATAGCTTGCTACAAGGACGGCTTTACTGGACTTGCTGTTGCAGCTTGTTGCTAACCTATTCTCGATCGTATCGCAAACATATCAAATTGTTTCGATGCCGCCCTCCTCTTTTCGCGGTGTTTCTTTTTTCTTTCGGTTCCTCCCATTCGTATTCTTCATAATAATATTATGCTCAGTCGATCGCAACCTCTCATGAGCACGACGGCCATGACTATTGTCGCACATTCAAGATCAAGTAATCAGCAGCAACAGCGAGTATCAAGTTTAATCAATCGAATCGAGCGAATAAAAAACAACAGTTTCGCTCGATAGCGACAAAGGCGGTGATTTCTTATC
>BROJ01000120.1:0-21230 GCA_026008555.1 Fistulifera pelliculosa | reverse complement strand
GTCTCCGCTATCTTCTTCAGTTCAGCTCGACTGTAATGAAATCCATCCATTGGAATTGCAACCGCCATTCCTTCTTTTAATCGGACATTGATACGCTTGGCGACTTCATACGCCAACGTCGACTTTCCCGAACCTGGTCCTCCAGCAATGGCGATGAATAGTTGTCCGTTACGAAGATTGTCTTTGTTGATATCATAAAGATGTATGGCCCTCTTGGCCAGATCCTTGTAAAGTGCCGTTGCAGAAACAAACTCCGTCTCGAGGTCTTCGGGCAAACTGAACGACATGGCACGTTCATGCTTGTGTTCGTGTTGTTCTTGCGCCTCCAAATGAAATTGCTCATTTTTGTCCTCGAAAATACTCTCAACTTTGTCCTCGCGTGTCATGTCTTCCATCTCCATGTCTTCCAGCGACGAAGCTCGTCGTCGCATGGATGAGCGAGGACTACCGGTATTCAGTTCCTCGTTGTCTTCTTTCGTAAGCATCTTTGTGATTTGCAAAATCGAACAAACTAAACAGCAGGAATGGCTATACAGGTTTGTTTTTGAATGCCTTCTTTTGAACGAATGCGGAAAAGTTTGACCCGAATCTGTCTCTATAAACCAACGACGTGGTTGGAATGTGGGAATGTGGGAAAGAGGGCGCTTTTCTTTTCGATCGAACCTCCAACGAAATCGAATGAGGGGCTTAACTAAAGCATGAAGCTACGACATCAGCATCTATTTTTGTGTTTAGCGGTTTTCAGTACCATTCATCCGTTCTCAGGAGCGGGCCGACATGATGACACTCGCGGATCAACTTTGCGCTCGCTCACAGGTTTTCAACGAATGCATCATGATGTCAAACAACACACGCTCGTATCCTTGTCATCATCAGCATCAAATGGAAATGGCTTGAGCCATGAACCTTTCATCAATACTGCTTGCATTACTATTGATTCAGAGCACCGCTTCTCTGGAGAAAGAAGATGCTTTCGACGGTTCCGACAGGCCATCAAATCACAGAGATCTTCAAACATCCAATGGCTGCAACAGAATTCTTCAAGAGTTGCCAGACAGCTGTATATGTGCACCTTCCAGTGTGGAAGGAGTTCTTTTGGCAACTTGTAACAATTTCTGTCAAAGATGCCTCTCGACCAGTCGAGTTTGCGTGACGAATTCTCTCAAGTTCGAGTATCGACGAAATTCGAAACTTGTTTACATCCCAAGGGCGGTCGAATACCAAGCGCTTTATACGGGAAGAGACAGTGCGAGGGTCAGTTTTCGTATAAAACGAACTATGATACGTCGTTCAACGCACAAACTTGTACTAAACGCCTGCATCTGCGAAGTTGACAAGAGTTCATCCTGTGTCGGCGAATTGAGACACAACTGCGCCAGAGCTGGTGTTACGTTGGGAGTCTTTGAAGCATGTCGGCCTCCTTCACAACAACTGGCCTTGAACAGCCCCTTTCTTGCTCTGACGTCGACCGAGCTACGCATCGAAAATTGTGGTCAAGGCATTCTTCCTGACCTCCGGACCGTTGTCCCTCCAAAAAAGACCATTCCCGATCGAAATAAAGATATGTTCAAACTTTCCGCCCCAGGTGATGGAGGCCGAGGCAGCCTAGGCTGAACGTTACGAGCTCGTGGGTCTCGCGGGTAATCCGTTGGTTGCGTCTTTCGTATCATCATCTGTACAACAGTCATTACGAACTGTAAAGCAGCGACTCATCTACCGGTATCAGAGTCTTTGCATAGAAAAACTTCCTTCTTTACTGTATGAATTACTATTTTCATTATACAAAAATACGTTCGTCTTAGATTTCTCCTTGTGCGATGCATCCCGCCATATGATAAGGTTAAGGGTAATAGCGATCAGGCGTTTTCGCGCCCATTTTGGGTACAGCAGCTATTTACCGATACGACAAATCGCATGTTTTGCCCAATGACACAAGGAGCAAGGACTGTAAAGCAACGAGCAGCGGCGCAATTTTTTTTGCGAGGCAGAAGATGCAGTTTGTTTGTTTGATTTGAAAAGCAGCACAACAAAGGCGCGCTGCAACACTTTCGTGTCATTAACACAAAAGCTTTATCATGCACATCAAACACATTACAATATCCAACTTTCGCTCCTTTCGCGATCAGCCTCAGATCGAGTCGCTGTCGCCGGCGTTGAACTCTGTGGTACGTGAGGTCCCAGCTACCGCATCAACAGTTTCAAAGATACACGCTTTCATTCTTCTATTAACTCACACGTCTGCTTCATATGATTTCTCTTCTATTTGATATAGGTCGGTAGAAATGGTAGCGGAAAGAGCAACCTTTTCGACGCAGTTCAATTTTGCTTGTTAGCACCGCGGTTTGCAAATCTACGACAGGTATGTATTTTACGCTCAACGAGGAACAATAATGCTCGTAAATCATTCTAACAAGCTTGCATATTGCATTTTCAGGAAGAGCGACAAGCTCTATTGCACGAGGGATCCGGATCCGCTGCGGTCAACGCCTACGTCGAAATTGTTTTCGACAATTCGGATCATCGCTTCGCACTGGAACAATCCGACGAGGTCGTTTTACGACGAACGATCGGTGTGCACAAGGATGAGTTCTTCCTTCAGAGCAAACGGACCACGAAAAGCGAAATTCAGAGTCTCTTGGAGAGTGCTGGATTTTCCAAGTCGAATCCTTACTTTATTGTTCAGCAAGGAAAGATTCAGGACTTGTGCACCATGTCCGACGCGGATCGCTTGAAGTGGCTTCAGGAAGTCGCAGGCACAGTCTTGTACGACGAAAAGAAGCAAGAGTCGACTCGTAAAATGACAGAGAATGCAAGCAGCCGTGAGAAAATCGACGGAATGCTGCAGGACATGGACTCGAAACTTGAAGAACTTCAGAGCGAACGAGACGAGTTGACTCAATACACGGAGCTCGACAAGCGCCGCCGCGCCGTTGAGTATTCTTTGTACGATGCAGAACACAGAAAGGCAATCCAGTGGTTTCAGGCTCTTGAAGATGAGCGAACGCATCATTTTGAAAATCTCAAAGAGTTGCATGAGAAAGCCAAGTCGACGCATGATGCAATCAGAAACGCAGAAGCAACGCTCAAAGCAGTTTCCCATCAGGCGAAACGCAACCGGAACAACTTGCAGGTAATTATACAAGATTACAAGGAGGCCTCAGTGCAATCAACACAATTGCAAGGGCAGGTACGCGAGTATCAAGAATCTCTTTTTTCGACGACTGAACAAAATGAAAAGAATAAACAGGAACTAGCCCGTATCGAAGAAGAGATGGCCCGTGTGCGCTCCGAATTGAAAGAAAAGCAAGCCATCTTTGATGAGGCTTCTGAGAAGCTCATGGTGCTGAAAGATCGTCGGGAACAAGCGGGTACAGAAGTGGAAGCTCTCTATGCCAAGCAAGGTCGCGGGCGCCAGTACAGCACCAAGGAAGAGCGAGATTCATTCTTGAAAAGCGCCTTGGCTGATCTGGATGCAGCTCGTGCTGAAAAACAGGCTGAGTTGGAACAAAGCCGAGACACCTTGGCCAATCTTCGCCGAACATTGGAGCAGGAGACTCAACAGATCAATCAGCTCAAAAGGACGTCCAGACAGGTTCCGCCAGCCTTCAGCAAGTGACCAAATCCATCGAAGAAAAGAAGAGTCAGAAACTTCAGGCTCATGACGCTCGAAAGGAAGAATACCGCAAGCTCGAAGAACTGCATGACGTGGTCCGAGAAGCTCGGGAGAGACACAAGCAAGCTGTCTTCGACACTCGAAAACCATGCCCAAAGCGACTGCACTGGGAATCGAGGCCTTGAACAGCATCGTCGAGCAGGAAGGCTTGATTCACGGAAAACACTATTACGGATCGCTCATGTCGAACTTTACTCTTCAGCACCCAAAGTACAATACAGCTGTAGAAATCGCCGCTGGAAACAGTTTGTTCCACGTGATTGTTGATACGGATGACACGGCAAGTCGTCTCATGAAACGACTAGAGAGCCAAAAGCTTGGCCGCGTGACATTCTTGCCTCTCAACCGGCTCCGGGTCGATGATATTGTGAAAGTTCCAGATGGAAACAGCGACGTCAGGTCTATGCTTGATCTGTGCATTCAGTACGATGCAAAGGTAAAGGTCGCCATGCAGCATGTGTTTGGTAAGAAACTCTTGGCACGCACTACCGACGTAGCGGCAGAGTGGAGTAAGAAACTTCAAGCGGATGCGATAACTCTTGACGGTGACTTGTGCAGCCGAAAAGGTGCTTTGACTGGTGGATACGTAGACGCCAACAAGAGTCGACTTGGCGCCTTTCAGAATCAAGAAGACTCTAAGAAGGCATTGGTGGAGGCTGAGCGGCTATACCATGAAAGCGAAGTAAGCGCGAAACGTGCCGATCAAGCCGCCACGGCCATCGTTCAGGAACTACAAAAGCTAGAGGCCAAGCACGGGGAATTGTCTCACATTCTTGACTCGAAGGAAAACGATCTCGATCGATTGCAGTCGCGACATGTTCAACGTCAGAAGCAGACGCACAGTGCCGAAACATCGTTGATACCTGAAACCGAACGCTCTCTCGCGAAACTGGAAGCCGACATGAAGCGCATCAATGATGAAATCGGAACCGAACTCACGAAATCATTGTCCGAATCTGAGCGAGCGCGCCTGAATGAACTCAAGCAGCTTCAAACTGATCTTTTGAAGGAAATCGAAGATCAGAATGATCAAGTGTTGCACGCTAGCACCGAGCGACAGAAACTAGAAAGCTTGCTACATGAAAACCTGATGCAACGTCACAAAGAGATTAGTGAAAGCAGCCGCTGCGATGATAATGACGCGTCAGAATTCCTCTCTCCTCGAAAAGCCGTATCTTTTCGTCTACGGATATTCAAGAGCATCGTCTTGCGGAGAGTCGCCGCCAATTGGAAGTCCAAACAAAAATCTTGGAAGATCTTGAAGTACGTATTACCGAGGCTCGAGCCCAAGATGAAAAGTTCGGTGCGGATCTCTTGGTTGCGAAGAACGAATTGGAACAGCAGAAGAGTCAAGATGCGAAGAACGTCGAAGCCTTGAGTGCGGCTCAAGACAAATCAGAGCGTTTATTGAACAAGGTAAGTCCGCCTGAATTTCAAAGACTGTGCTCACATGACCCCATCGTATCGCTAACAATTTCCGCCGTACCATCAGCGTTGCATGACCATTTCGAAGCGTGACATGTACGCACGTAAAATCCAGGAATTGGGCTCTTTGCCGAAAAGGCTGAACTTGATAAAGTCAGCGGGAAGTCTATTCAAGAACTGATGCGCGTTTTGGAGGGTATCAACAAGGAGTTGAAGAAGTACTCTCACGTAAACAAAAAAGCTTTTGATCAGTACGTGAACTTCAACGAACAGCGCGATCAACTCTTGAAGAGGAAGGAAGAACTTGATCAGGGCGCCGAGAAAGTAAAAGAGCTGATCGAAAGTTTGGACCGACAGAAGACGAGGCCATCAACAGAACCTTCCGTGGTGTGCGCAAGCACTTCAAAGATGTTTTCAAGGATCTTGTTCCAGCCGGGGCAGGTGAGCTGATCATGCGCACAGAAATGGACGAGGAGGATGGCGACACGGACGACGAATTGTCTGGGGATGGACAAAACCTCAAAGACAATCCAGATATCAGTCTCTATCGTGGTATTGGCATAAAGGTTCGCTTCTCTGCAGTCGGCGAGAACTATATTATGTCACAGCTTTCTGGAGGACAGAAAGCTCTCGTGGCGCTCGCGCTTATCTTCGCCATTCAACGTTGCGATCCTGCTCCCTTCTATCTATTCGACGAGCTTGATCAAGCCTTGGATTCTTCCTACCGTGCTTCTGTTGCTGACTTGATCAAGAAACAGGCAAACGACGAGAAGAACCCAGCTCAGTTCATCGTCAGTACCTTTCGGCCTGAGCTTGTAGCTGCAGCTGACGCTTGGTTTGGCATTAGTCATCAGAACAAAGTGAGCAACCTCCATTCCTTGAGCAGATCGGATTCTCTTCACTTCATTGCGAACCTTATGGAAGAGGAAGCACTAGGAGACGTAACTACTGTGAATACCTCGAAGGTCTCACGCGGAACGCGTGATTCTCGTAAGCGCAAGTCGATCGAGGCAGCTGAAGCTGAGGACGAAGAAGCGAATACTGACGAGGCTAGCGCTTGATTTAGTTCTGCATAAGTACTCTAGTGGTATAAACAGCAGTGATTTTTGTGAAATCGTAGTGGTAAACAGCCTTTATAATCTGATAGTTACCAAGCACAAGACTATTTACTAAATACTGCTACGTACTTTTTTTTATAATCTACCTAATCATTGACTCTTTACGTCATGGCGGGAAGGATGAAGTGGAACATAGCCAACTTCGCTTTGAGCGGGTTCGAGCTCATAGGTGTCGTTCCATCGTCGCTCAACAAAACAAAGTTGTACTCTCCTTGCATTCTTGCTACTACGGGTGTCAGATCCAACATCGGTTTAACAGACAGAGGTGCTGTGCTTGTATACTCGAAGCTCTCCCGGGCTTCAATGTCGGCTGACGACCAGTAACACCTGGTCCTTGTACGACATCTTTGTGAGGACTGCCAACGGTTTGAATCTCAAACCGACGTGACACCAACTGGATCGCTCGGCTATTTTCGTTCGTAATACGGATATTGTACGCAAAACAATGCTTGTCTTGTCTATCATCTGAGCGCTCAGGGCGGTACGACGTCGTTACTTCAACCCGAACATTGTCCGTCACTTCCTCAGACGAGTCGTTCAAATTAACCTTGATTATCCCACTTTTCATGTCTTCGTCGCCAGGAAGAGTCGAGGAAGGCGTAGCAGATGTCGAGCTAGCGGGGAGCTTTTGCAGCGGCTGTAGCTTTTTTGGTTCACTGTAATCACCATCTTCTTCGTCATCTTCTTCTTCGTCTTCCTCCTCGTCCTCGGCACGGAAAGGTTGAACACGCTGATCTTGCGGAAAGATAAAGTGGAAGGTACCCAATTCGGCGGTCGCTTCACCTTTGGTCTTCAACTGTTCTTCTGTTGCTGTCGATTGACCGGGCGCCAGAGTTACGTAACGGTATTCACCACGCATGCGGGCGGCGATGATGGTGGTACCAAGAGGTCGCACACTCAGAGGAGCAGTGCTGGTGTATTCGAAAACCTCTCCTGGCGCGAGAACCGGAGTGCGTCCTGTCACCCCTTCGCCTTGAACAACATCTTTCATGCTGCTGCCAACGGTTTGAATTTCAAAGCGGCGACCCAACAGCTGGATCGTATCCGTCGGTGAGTTATTGGTGATACGAATCGTGTACTGGAAGCAGTGTTTGCGCATCGGAGGATCCGACTGCTCATGGTTGTACGAAGATGTGACTTCGACACTCAAGGGACCAGTTGTAGTCTTGCTGGAGGATTCCACCGCTGCAGAAAGTTCTCCCCTCGTCACATCAGTATCTCCTGGCAACCGAGGACGGCCGCCCGAGGCTTCCGACACCGCAGCTTCCTGGCCCGATCGGCACCCGACTTGGGGCGGTCATCCTCACCGTCGTCGTCTTCATCCTCGTCGTCATCATCAGTGCTGCTGCTAAGACTCTTACCAAGCTGCTGACGACGAATTTTCTTTACTTCTTCACGTGCATCTTGAAGAGCCTTCTCCATTGCCTTGACTCTTGACTCTGGAGTTTCCGGCAACTTTCCAAGAATTTCCTTTGCCCGTTCTTGTTTCTTTTTTGTTATCTTCTTCGAGCTCATCCATCAAACGACGCATGGTGCGTTCACGGCGAGCTTTTGCTTCGCGGTCTTCTCGTACACCGGGGTTGCGCATGTCTTCTTCATACTGTCGCTGTTGCTGTTCGAGATTTTGCGACGTTCGGCCATCATCGCACGTCCTCTTGTGACACGATCCTCGCGAATCTGACGATCCAGCAGCGACATGCTGCGGTTTGGACTCAAACCGATTTTGTAGATTTCAGTGTGCACAGCATAACCTCGCTTTTCGACCGCTTCGGCGTCGATACCCGGCGGAGGTCCGCCCAGTTTCTTGGCCAGATTTTTCAAATAATCAATCTTTTCCGGATCAGCACCGAGCTGAATAGCGTCCTCAGCCGATCATTGATAGCAAACCAAGGATCCTTCGCCAAACGACGCTTCAAGTCATTGTTGGCTTCTACCCAACCTGCATGATCTTTCCGTCTGCGCAGGTCTGGCAGATCGGATTTGCGGATCTGGCGCATAACATTTACATTTTCTCCGCGTTCATCCGCAGACATGGTCTGAACCAACTGATCATCAGGAACTGTCTTTTCGTTATCTTCGTCGCGAAAGAGGCGGGAAGGACGGGGCTTGATCAAAGGATTCGGGTCGAAAGGATCCATCTTCAATCCTGTGAAAGGTGACTTTGCCCCAGCGTAACTCGACAAGCGCACATCATCGTCTTCGTCGTCGTCCTCATCTTCATCATCGTCTTCGTCATCATCCATGCCGAGAAAGCCAGCACTGGAGAGTTCCAAGTACGACGGAGGGCGCACATGCTGCACGACGGACGATGAGAAGGGCGAAATCACCGTCGGCGTTGCCGGCACAAAGGCCTCGGCATATTCAGAGGCCAGAAACAAAAGTACGAAAATGCCGCTGCTCTCATTTTTAGACGAACAACAGCAGTCCAAGGGAATAACAAAATGGTGTATTAATCAATAAACTGAAAAGGAAGAAGAGGTGTGTGTCTCAATCCCAGCAATGATCGATCGAGAGGGAAAGATGCCCAAAGATCATGGAGAGATGAGAATTGCGGAACGAGAGTGTCACGGGAAGGTGTAAAATATTCGGGACGATTGGATGAGTCACGTTCGTGCGTACGAGATCTACGGTACGGTACATACGGCAAGAGGAGGAGGAGAAAAGGAACAAAATCTCGGCATCTGCTCGGGGCTTCTGATGACGTAATGTACTTGGTACCGGATCGTACGCCGCTGGACCTCGAGAGCGCGAAAGCCACGTCAGCTCTCGTACATTTTTCTACCGCGTCAAAGGCGGAAAAGGTTCGGGGTCGGTTATAATTTAGGTGACGTCGCTCTCATCTAAGAACGAAAAGATACACGCAAACAAATCGATTAGTAGATTAGGGAGCTAAGATTGAGCCTAGGTCTATATAAATTTAATTTGAGAAGAAATCAAGAGTAAACATTCGAACCATAGAATGATTCATCGAGTAGAAATCAACATACAGCCAGATGCTTCAAATGTTACTCGGTACCATTCCTCGACGACCGGTAGATGGCGAGAAGCGGTCGGCCTGCAAGTAATATCGCAGATCCGGCGGCTAGGGTCAACGCAGCAATCGAAGTAATGCCGGTGATAGTCTGAGACGACCTGACTAAGTATAAGCGAAAAGCCGTAGCGGTCATTTCCCACAAATTCAGTTGTCTTGTGTTGTCCGTATGATAGGAAGTCAAAAGAGACCACAAGTGTAGCAACATGGCTGACATGGACGAGAAAAGAAAAGTACGTGATCGCCATCGGTCGGGTCTCAAGAGGTCAAACTCCAAAATCGCGCGAGCAATCACCGAAAGGAGAAAAGCAAACAAGCTCATGAAAAGCTCCATCGAGTAAACAAAACTCATATGGACATGCTTGCAACAGAAAATCATGGCATGATTTTGCCTGGATACTGTCACTTCCTAAAAGTAGAAAACCGTTCGAAATGGTGGTAGCGACCACGACGACATTGAGGCTGAGAATAACGGAGAGTAGGGAGAAAGTATGATAGAGGATCCAGGTCAAGGTCACCCCTGTTGCGTTCGCGGGTATTCTTTGGCGCGGCCGGAAAGTGCAAATAGCGATCCCAGTGCAGTCTGCGCGGTTCAAACGAAATGTATGAGTCTCATAGAATTTCATGCACGAAGTCTCTCGTTGGGCTCTGCGCGGGACCTCTGTCAAGATCCCACCCCTGCGACTTACTCCAGCGATCAGAGATGACGGTACACGCATTTCGGAAAAGAAGGACGTCGCCAATTGCACATATTCCGGAGACGCTGCAAGAGCAGAAGTGCTACGAGCCCTTTCAAGAGCACCTGACGAGAAGCAGGTGCGCTTATGAAAGAGGCCACTGAAAACAGAGTCATCTGAATAGTCTTGGTGGATAAAAGGAAGATAAAAGGGTGTTGAGGAGAAGACAGATTATGAAATGTTATACGAAGACAGATTGTGACTTGTGAAGGATACAAACGCGAAAATGTGTTTTGGGTTTTGGAGGGCGTTTTGGAGTTCGAAATCTTTTCTGATGTCCTAAAGTTATTGAACTAGTACACCATAGAGGATACTGGCTTCAACCGCGACCCGTGGCTTAAGGTGGTTTTCTGACACAGTGTAAAACTTAGTGCTCGCTGTTATTGATCGAGTCGAGTCAATGGGTGGGCGATTTCTAGAGGAGATTGATGGCGTATTCTCTATTGCAAGTGAAGCTCGGGCTGTCGAGAAAGTCTGCCGGGCTCTTCGTGAGAAGAAGTGGGAAAATAGAAACGCACAACTAGGTCCGCTCTACAGCAACAAGTCTTCTTCATCGACAGAAAGCAAGGCGAAGCACGGTGAAGTTCCTCCTAAGGAGAGCAAACTCAAGCGCTCCAAAGATGCAACGAAGAAACCATCGGCACCGAAAAGGCCATCGACTGCTACATTAGCTTCAAATTGGCATTAACAATCTTTACCAAAACCGCCCGAGAATGAAGGCTCAAAATCTCTGAACAAGGACGTTGAAGTGGGAACACGTGTGGAAATATTTTGGCCACTCGATCAAAAGTACTACACGTGATTCTGTCCACCTGGAATACGAGCTAGACGGGGTGGTTGAGTGGTTGAATCTGTCGGAGCACATCTTCAGGACCATTGCATAGATAGCAGCTACATGTATTTCATAAGAGCAAGCGTCGATTAGACCTATCGATTGAGGAAGAGCTTGAACGATACTGTTCAGCTCGATGCTTATTATTTAGGATTTGGAATTGAATATTCGATCGTTTGTCTGTTTTGGCTTGTGATAGATACTCTTAGCATTCGAAATAACTAGGAAAGCCCCTGCGGATAAAGATCCGGTCTCATCCAGGAACAAGGGCCAGAATCAATGCATGCTCGTAATAGTGTGACCGATCCACTAACCGATCCGTTAGCACACCGACTACGCCGAGACCTTGCTTTGATTTTTTCAGGTCAAATACCTTGTCTGTTGCATCGCCCAACTCCATCCCACCCTGTACCAGTTCCGATATTTTCCATGGTAAGGAAAAGTCGCAGCTTTGCCAAACCATACACTGGTCGCTGGTCTCCGTAATAGGTTGTCGTGTCTTTGCTGGCCAACATATCGACCGACAGAGCTTCCCGACGACCGTAAATCGCCATCCAAGCCATGCAATAGAGATCTTTCGGTTCATGCTCGCCATTACCGTTCAAGACAGTATCTGCATCGGTATTTGTGATTACGGGCGCTGTGGTTATATCAGGCGTCCTCCACTCGAGTCCTCCTCCATACCGATCGCAATGTGCGGTGGCTTGCCATTTCTCGTGTAGAATGCGGAGTACGCCCCTTGGCTCGATTCTTGGCCCCTTGACACGTTTCATCGTCACCAAACGGCTGATCCGAAATGCCCGAGGGAACATCGAAACTCTGAACGACCAGTTGAATGTTTCGCTCCGGTCGTTCCATGAGCTGTCGCAGAGCCCGCTCGGCGGCGCCAATCTTGGACGGGTTGCTCGTCCCCACGGCGACACGAAGAATGAAGGTGTCTGGTCGCTCCTGTGGAGTGAAAATGTCCGTAATAATGGATGACAATGACATGATGAGCGAGTAGTGCTGATACAATTTAAAATAATAATGACAACAAAAATGACGGCGTTTCGCGTTCGCCTGTGGTCTTTCGCTTCTTTGTTCAACAGTTTACGAATCGTCTTTGTGTCATTACGGTACAGGTATCAACGGAGATCCGTTGCAACGAAAAGCAAAACACGAAAAGACTGTCGACGACGACGACGAGTGACGAGAGATAACACGAACATCCATTGGAAAAGTTTCCTCTCTAATCGGCCTTTTGCGGTAAATGAAACGAACACTGCATTCACTGAAATGAAGGGACGATTCTGCGATCGGCGGCGAGGAGGAGCCTACAGTAATTACGACTATGAGAAGTCTGCCCTCACAACTGCCGACTTGCATGTCGATGAGTTTGTCTTGCTAGAGCAGCCGTAATGTAATGTTTGTTGTCTGTTTTATTACAAATTCACCTCCTTCGAGTATTCGTATCATAACAAAGGTGCGCCTGTGATGGATCGCGACAAGCACGGCGCGTGTTTTGAAAACGGGACGCTCGTGTGTCACGTCACACTGGTAGAAGCGGGAACATTTTCAACCGGCATCACCTTTTGTAAAACACGTTAACGAACGAACTTCACGTAAAAGATCCACACACATACAAGAGCATTCGATCAAACGAGGTGCTTTACGACGCAGCGTGGAACACAAAGAGCAGCGAAACGGAAGAGAGAAAGTTCCCGCGCATGTCAAAGACGTTCAAAGACAAAACGAATTTTCGTCAAATCTTGTATTCCATTCAAATTGGACCGGAAACAAACGGTTTTCCATTCCAGCGCTCGCTTGTCCTTCGAGGCTCGTTCGCTTACTCGAGCCATATGGTCGAGCCATGAGCACAGAAACCATGTTTTTGCATTCGTCGAGTGATTCACCCATTGGCCACTGGCCTTGTGATGTAGTCAACAGTTCCTTTACCCCACCAGCGAGACAAACGTATCGCAACCGCAGTAGGTCCATGGAAGGCCCAGATATCACGGCATCGTCGTCTTCGTCTTCGTATTCATCTCCGCCCTCGTTGTACAACAACGGTGACCGCTTCGCCGAAGACAAAGCTCCCGGTGACCAAGATGAAGACAGAAAGCCGATGGAGAGAAGCCACATTCGATACTATATGGGCGCGGAGAATCATACGAGTCCCTCGTTTGACATGCGCATGACCTTTTCCGAAGACTGCGACGACGATCAGCGTCCGTTCAACGCGGTCTCTTCCAGCGCTCTCGGTATCTTGGATGGCGATCACATTGGAATCGGTATCATTCCGAACGCTCCCGAGTTTATGCTGCAGAGCTACCAGCATTTTGCGGCTCAGCCTGAACCGCACGTGGGCGAAGCCTACGATTCCCACGCGTCGGATATCGAGGAGGAGAAGGAAGCTGAGGGTTTCGATCAAAAGGAATGGAAGGACTACAGGAAGCATTCTACGTGAATCACCACGCGACTATGCAAGCTGATCATTCAAAGGGTGACATGAAGCTCGTGCAGGTGTGGCGTCGATCGTCGAGGCCAAGCCCACCAAAGCAGTCCGAGCCAATAAGACTCCTGTCAAGTTCAAGAACACTAGAAAGTCATCTAGTCGACAAGTCCGCGACGATCCCCGTGGCTCCGTTGGAGATAATGCCAACGGAGCGTGAGCTAGAAAGCACTGTCAACCGACGTCAAAAGGAAGCTCTTCAGCAGTGGTACGGAAAGTTGAACGAGCTTAATCAGTATCGGATCGCGCAGGGGCATTGCAATGTACCACAACAGTATCCTCCCAACCCGCAGCTCGGCATTGTAAGTTTTATCTCGTTTTCGTGTGCTTTCTGTGATATCTTAACGGTGCACTCAACAGATTACTGATCGCTCACAGTGGGTGAATAAACAGCGGATGGAGAAAAGTTCATGGACGACGGTGAAAATCGTCCATGACAGAGGATCGAAAGATACAACTGGAGAAGATAGGCTTCACTTGGGCGAAACGTAAGGGAGACTACTCGTGGAATGAGAAATTTCATGAACTGAAAGCTTTCAAACAAAAGAACGGACATGTTGATGTTCCTACTAAATACGAGGAAAACAAAGCTTTGGGTCGCTGGGTCTCCACGCAACGATCGCAGTACAAACTTTTCATCCAGGGTGAAAAGACGCACATGACTCAAGAACGTCTCGATAAGCTTGTGGCCATCGGCTTCAAGTTTGATATGACAACAGCACCTCCCCCCATCGAAATCGAATCGTAGTCGACGTAGTCAATACAACGGAGAAGAAGAATCCGACGAATCGTATTCAGTATAAGAATCCTCATCAACTTATTAATGGCAGGCTTTGGATGTCGATTTCGCCAGATAACGAAAAGAAATACCTGTTTTCTTTTAGCTGGTAGACATACAGATACTTGTTGTGGTAAAGGATAACTATATAAACATGCGCTTATCTTTTGTTGATCAAATCACGACATTCTAATATTGTAGATTCATGCCGACCAAGTCATGCACTTGCTTGTTAGAAGTCGGTAAAATCGGGACCGCCGGTTGTTCGCCGTCATCGTCAAAGATATTATCGATAGGTCCCAGCTCCGCACCAGCGAGATAATCTGTAAACATTGACCTCGAGAAATCGCTCTGGAGTGATTCAAAGGCCGGAGGTAAATAGTTTGGTTGCCCTTCCGAAGGTAGTGGTTGGGGGTCACAGTTTGTGTGACTCAATGATTGATTTATCATTCGCTGCATGGCAAAAGGGCTCCGTTGAAATATTGTTGAAAGAGAGGTGCAAATTTGGATCCGTACGGAAGATTTGCAAGGTGCGGCATGCTGCATGATGCTGAGCTATTGCTGCTCTTGATTTGTCCCAAAAGCAACTGGTTCGCGTGGTCAAAGTGACTGTTGGTGGAAGGCTTGTTGTAAAGTCCTGCTTTCACCCCAGCAAGGCTTTCCGTGCTAACTCTCCTCACTTCAGCCATCATCTGCTGGCTCTTCTGACGACGTTTGGTCTTTGATTTGGTACTCGACTTGTACTTTAAATGCAAAAGATTGCGGAAGCTAAAAGTGATACCGCTGTGTGAGTCACTAAACATAACATAAATCAGTGACCACCTTGAACTGCAAGCAAGAACTTACTTTTGACCTGTCTTCTCTCTAGCGTTGTGATCGCCGACTTCGTACCATCGTCCCCTTCCATCTTCACGAATCCGCCCTCAGGGCTGGAGCTGCGAATAGTCTCAACAATTTTCGAGACAATGGCGGACTTGTCAAGTTTCGTCACCGCCTTTTCGTACTCCTGAATATGAGATTCGATCAATGAACGGAAATGCTGATTTCCTTTGTGGTTGAACGCCTTATGACCTCTTGCGCAAATGACGTCTTTCGGGCCAGGTGAAAATGATGCAGGCAAAGCCTTCATCTCGTCGCATTCTGTCGGAATTGTGTGGTTCTCGTAATCAAGTAGTAGATGATTCATGTTTGACTCTGTATGCAGCATTTGATTCATTCGAAGGAAAGTAGAGCTGATATTCGTTGCGTGTTTAAACAAAAGAACACTTGTTGTTTGTTTTGATCTGTTTGACTTTTATGAAAGCAGAGAGAGATGTTGTGAAGATCGATCTCTGATCTGGCATTATGTGGTTTCATGTTTCAAGCCCGAATAATTCAACGATCACAGTCTTCAGTACCGGGTCTCCGAGTGTGTTTGAGTGGCGAGTGTGAATGATGCATGAACGCAATAGCCAAGGAACAAGGAACTCCAAAACGTTCCTCGGGCAAAGTGGCTTTTCGGAGCATGTTTAGTGTCCCTTTCAAAGTAGTGTCCTTTCGGCAAGGCGATAAGCGCTGAGCGCTTACGTCCAACGCTTTATATTCGATGAATTCGTCATCTTCAAATTCCCATTCACACGCACGAAAACTTCGCCGCTTTCACACGCGAGCATACCGCATACCGTTGTCTAACTCCTCTCCGCCGACGTCGCTACACTTTAAGTCCAGTTTTGCCCACTAAACTTTGTGGCCCATTCTCAATCACAGCCACCTATCGCCCGCGGTCACAAGTACTTAAAGAAAGATATTGTCTGTATAATCTACAATTTACACCTCAGCCTAGAGAGAGGCTCGAGTCTAAATCAGCTTTGTGGAAGATATAGTACTCTGAAAAGCGAACCTTTAGATTTATAGCTCACTGTTTCGTTTGGGGATTGGGATACCCAACAGAAAGTCACAGTTTACAATAGGGCATAGAAGGAACGAATGACTTTGAGTCAGGATGGTCGAAAGTCCATTGGCTTTCGGACTTACCACTTTCGCATTTCGCGGTTTCGCTTCTGGCGTTTGCGATTTGCACGTCTCAGTTTTGCGTCAGCGTGTCTGTGTGAATGACTTGTGATTGACTTGTGATTGGGTGTCCAAGTGGGAACAAAACCGGATTGGCAATCACGACTCGTGAGACAGGGTGACGAACTGTGGCTGTTTGGATGAGGCAACTCTAGACTTTCTCTAGTAATTCCTTGGAAATCGTGTCAGAACAAACACGCTTTGTCCGCTCTTGTTCGCCTGCTCAGGAGAAACCTGGGACTCAACGAATAGTGTCAATCCTCACTTAGCCAGAGAGGGCAGAAACAACGGAGTAACTTTTCAACAGTTAGATGCGGGCATCTTTGTGTTGCCCTTTGGATTAATCGGTCGCTTGAGCCTGGCCTCTTGCGGCTTGCGGCCTCCGTCAGCCATCGCGTTCGCGACCGATGCAACGAATTCATCGCTCTCTTGCGATGCGTCGGTGCGCTAGCTGTTGCTTTGCTTTCCAAGCTGCTGCGATGGGTGATCAAATCAATCCAACCATTCTGTAGACTCCCTCTCAAAAAAATGAAGGGTTTCTTTCTGTTTCAACTTGGATGGAATGAAATGCGCGCAAACGACTGCCAGATGGTCGAAACGATTAAGATGCCTGTCGACCCGAAACAACTTCGACGGCGTGGAATAGGCAAGATGAATGATTGATAACTCTAAAAGGACGAAGTCAAAGAGTTCTTGGCTTGTAAAGCATCAGTATTGGGACGTAGAAGTGATTCGCTCAGGTCACAAATCCACTGCTGCTCGGCAGCCTTTGGTTTCGGCGACAGCAACGCTGTTCTGTTCATGAAAGCGATCCATTAAACGTATAATCATGCTTTCCTTTATTCAATTAATTTGTTTGCAAAGAGTTGGCATTCGTCGCCTTTCAAACGGAACAGTAAACGGCGTCTTCATCGCTTGTTGTTAGTTTCGGTACGCACGCCTCGTCATTCATGACTCATACTCGTGATTGCAAATTGCGACCAGTTGCGCGCGGTCCGTTGTGCGTGCGTGATGTTGCGGACGAGCAAGAGACAACTTCAACGTGATGTGTTGCGCAGCGGCAAGAGGACGACACGATAGCACAAGCCAACGGCAGTGTTATTGGAAGGGTTGTTCCTCAATTCGTATCAATCGTTCACCGATTATATACCTTTGGTTAATAGAGGGAACGCCGAAGCATCGCATTGAACTGTTCGAATCTATTGCACCATGCCTGTTTCAGCTCAATCGGTGCCGTTCTACCTGATGCCGATCGCGGCCCTCTTGGGTTTGTACGCGTTGACGGCTGGTTTCCGCGTCGTTTATTTGCTGTACGCCAACGCCACCAACCAAGAAAAGACGAAACGCAAGTTGACGGCTCGAGAGCGTCTCATGCAGCAGCAACAGAAAGTGTCTGGTGATTTCGTACCGCTGCAATCCCGAGAATTTGCCTTTCTCTTTCTGTCGTTTATACTGAGTCTCATTGCGTATGCCTTTGTCGTTGCGAGTGGAAGCAGGGTTTCTGAAAGCGGAACGCGCTCTCTTTGATCCGTATGCGATACTGGGCTTGGAAGCTTCGAAAGCCGAGACGTACAACACTACGACAATTGTGGATGTGTTCAAGAACATTGTCCGTAATCTTTCTGAAACCGGAGAATCGTCCATCGAAGACATCAAGCTGGCATACCAAGCACTTTCGGATGATAAGGGAATGCTATATTATCAAAATACGGTCATCCTCTTGGACCTTTGGAAGTCGATGCGTTCAATATGAAGATTCCGTCGTGGTTGATCGTTCCGTCGGGCCCTTTTCGTGTCGGCGTCTACTTGCTCTATGCTCTCGTTGTTCTTTTTTGGTGTAGCTCTGCGTTTAACGCTTATCGTCAGTACCAGTTTGAGAAAAAACTCCAAGCCGACTCCGCTCGTACAAAGAGTGACGCAGAAAAGTCCCAAGCGGCCGGGGCCATGTTGGATGATTCCAACTCTGTATCACAGGAGATTTAGCATTCATGATGAACAACTTGAAACCGACGAGTGACTACAAAGATATTCTGTTTGGAATATGCGCTGCACCCGATAGCATAGCATGGAGTTTGCGTCAGCTGAATCAGGTAGAAGAAATTAAAAAGGAACGACAAGAGAAAGAATCAGCCAAACGCGATGACGGGTCAAAGACAAAGAAGGATGACGTCGATCTTGGGGCACTCTTGGATGAAGGCGGTTGGGATGACGAAGGCAATGACGATGATGCCAAGTCTCTAGAAGAACGTAAGACTGAGTTGAAAGCTGCGACTGGGCAAGCGGTCCAGCTTTTAGAAGGAGTTGACGATGGTGTGTTAGGACAAGCTTGGGTTGAAAATGCTCTCAGTAAAGTCAAACAATGGCCACCTCCGGCTGTTGATGTTCTCAAGAAGGGCTCGTTTGAGTATAAAGGAGAAGAGGTAAAGGACTTTTGGACCATCCTGGATTACGACGGCTTCTGTGCATGACAATGGGACGGCTGAACTCGCAAACGCTCAATACTCATCCTGAACTACTGGCTGCTGGCGGGAAAAACTGGTCGATCAAACATATTTTCGTGGATCAATGGAGTTCCGTCAACGAGCGGGACTTTTGTTAGAAGGAACTCTCAGGATTTCTATGATGCTTCGAAGCTACCGTTTAGTTCACACTGTGCTAAAACCGTGGCTCTTTTCCGAATAGGATGCCACGACAATCCGGAAGCAGTCAAACGGTTCGAAACCTTCATGCAGCGACAGAATAACTGCTTGCCGCGCTTGGAAATACATTCAAAACAAATCACAAGCGTTGGGCATACCGAGATTGCAACAGGTGATAAGTGTGAACTCGAAGTGGACTTGGAGCGTCTTCACGCCGAAAACTTTTGAAAGCCAAGGTTGCTATCTGTCAGCAACAAGGAATCCCTCCTCAAGTGGCGCTACAGGCATACCGTGAAGGGTGGTGGCTTCTTTTGCGTTGCAAGCGAGTGGACGGGTCAACGCCGTCGCAGGCATTAAATGTCGATCTTCTTCGAAATTTGAATATCGATCAAGAGCAAATCGAACTCTTCCAGAAAGAAGACCCTGAGTATCACTTACTTAGCGCCATTCCTGTGATTGTCTCGAACATTGCGCAACAACGTGGAAAATTTCAAGTGAAATTCACGGCTCCTACTGAAGCTGGAAGGTACCGCTTCTTTTGACAATCAAAAGTCAGGACTTCTTGGGGGCTGACCAAGAGATCGAAATAACTGAGACAGTCGTCGATGCTGCCAGCGTTGGGCGACAAGCCGAAGAGGCTGTTAGCGAATCAGATGGATCTAAGAAAGAGAAGTAATTATGAGCTATTGTCTTTAATTCTGTTAATAGTCTACTGTACACTGTTGCATTGTGTTTCGCGATCCAATCGTCCCCGATGCATCGAACTCAAAAGAGCGTGCCACGTACTATCGTTCTTGTAAAGTGTAAAATGCTAACGCGATGTATAGACGCCAACACTAATACGAAAAGCGAAGGTCTACTCAGTGTCTTTCCATAATACATTTAATTGCAAAACTGGCTTACTTCTTTGCCTTGCCTTTCTTCGCGGCATCGGGGTTCTTTGCCATACGGAAGGTTGAAGGTGT
Organism: Fistulifera pelliculosa; assembly: GCA_026008555.1. Lineage (NCBI taxonomy): Eukaryota > Bacillariophyta > Bacillariophyceae > Naviculales > Stauroneidaceae > Fistulifera > Fistulifera pelliculosa. Next base: position 1,492 of record BROJ01000120.1, on the reverse strand, counting down.
CACTTCAAGGATCTCATCAGCTGCCAAGTACTCGACACAAGCATCCAACGACATTTCGATGGGAGAAACAATACCAGTTGTGATACCCTTGTTAGCAGATCGCATATTGGTCAAAGCCTTAGTCTTAGCTACGTTGACTTCGAGATCTCCGGGACGTTGGTGAATTCCGATAATCATTCTACAAAGAATAAGAGAGGTGTCAGAATCTGTCGCATAACGCGAAAAGATCTATCAATCGATACTCGAAAACGAAAAACGTACCCTTTGTAGATTTCGTCTTGAGGTTTGATGAACATCTTACCACGGTCCTGTGCTCCTTCAATTCCGAAAGTAGTTGCTACTCCATCAGCGAAAGCGAGCAGAGAACCTTTGTCGCGACCTTGAATTTCTCCCGCGATACGTTCACGGTACGAATCGAAAACACTGTCGATAATTGCAGTTCCTCGCGTGGCGGTGAGTAAGGCAGATTTCAGACCCAACATACCACGAGTTGGAACAAGGTACTTGACAACGCTCAAGCCTTCGCCCTCTTCAACGCCCATATCCTGAAGTTCTCCTTTGCGCATGTTGAGAAGGTCAACCACACTGCCGACGTAATCCGAAGGCACTCGAACTTCAACACTCTCCCATGGCTCCTCCGTTTTACCAGTCTCTTCGTTAACCTTCAAAATCACAGTTGGTGGTCCCACTTCAAGCTCAAATCCTTCGCGTCTCATGGTCTCAATCAAAACAGTAAGATGCAATTGACCACGTCCAGATACTTGATAACGATCAGCGGATTCGGTTTCCTCAACTCTCAAGGCGACGTTGCGATCAAGTTCCTTGAAAAGACGATCACGAATCATGCGACTGGTCAAGAACTTGCCCTCTCGGCCAGCTAGCGGGGACTTGTTCACACCGATCGTCATGCGAACTGTGGGCTGTTCGACGGCAATAGGGGAGAGCTTCGGCGGCATTGGCTCCACCTCCTCATTGGTCACAAGAGTATCTCCGATTTCGACATCAGGAGACCGGCAAACATCTAAACATAAAAGATTGACAGTTAGCAAATTGAACGCGATGAATTCCACTTATAACACCTTCCAACTTACGATAATTTCGCCGGCAGTGGCTTCATCAACTTCGCGCTTTCCAAGATTATCAAAGACGAACAAGTTGGAAATGCGACCAGTTTTCTTGGGTTTGTCCGGATGAACGAGTGCAACCGGCTGTCCGTTTCGAACAAAACCATTCGAGATTCGTGCGATACCGAGCTTTCCTTGAATTGATCAAAATCAATGTTGCTCACCAAGCACTGCAGGTCATTGGGCTTCACGCTCTCCACTGTGGGAGGGGGATATCTTCCAAGATGGCATCGAGAAGAGGACTCATGTCTTCTTCTAGACTGTCGGGTGTGAAACCTGCCTTTCCTTGAAGACCGGAAGCATAAACAGTCCGGAAATCCGTCTGCTCATCGCTAGCACCCAAATCGACAAAGAGGTCGAAGACAGTG
>BROJ01000118.1:0-29420 GCA_026008555.1 Fistulifera pelliculosa | reverse complement strand
GTTCCAAGAACAATATAAAATGGAAGTATCGCGTCAAGAGCAACTCCTCAAGTCCATCGACAATGGATCCCCTAGACGAGGAACACTCGATTGCATGGGAGGAAGGTGGTTTCTGACCTTTTCGACAATGCCAGTTTATATTAGGGTAGATAAAACATTAGAATGCCGTCATGCCTCTCGTTCTCTTCAAGTTCTCGTCTATAGTCATTCATTCACGTTAGTCGGGCGCAGTAACAACAACACGATGGCGTCGACAATAACCAAATCTAGGAGCTTGGAATTTGGAAGGTGATAAAATCGCGGAAAACTCCACACTTGGAAATTCGATGCGCCCGAAAATCACACGCAGCACGGAGGACGACGTCGATGTCCCTGTAGGCAAAAAACGCACTCATCGAAATTCTATGCGCGTGTAAACTCCGGGTACAGACAACCTGCGAAATTCTATGCGCGTGTAAATAGAATGTAAAGACAACCTGTACGTGGCAAGAACGCATGCATCGAATAATACAAAAATACAGGTACAGAAAACCTCTATGCGGCGGCAAGACTGCACGCATCGAAAATCTGTGCGCGTGAACTTTTCCGCCTCCCAGGCGTAAACCAACCAGTCGTGTTTTATTCAGTCACGCACGAACAGGAACACGACACGACCGACGATGAGGCGAACAAAAAAGCCGTTGACCGCGAATAAAAGTCACTTGCGTCGAAGAACTTGGCCGATCTTCGAAGACATTCATTCCAATTCTTTTCAAACTATTGCAACAATACGACGCAAACATGTTTCGAAAGTTTTCAGATCGCATAAACGCGGCTGCATCGTCCGTATTAGGCAGAGAGGACAGCAACGTACAGCGTTTGGTCAATTTAGGATTTGACGCACAAAAAGCAACAGCAGCCTTGCAAGCAACAAACGGAAACGTCGATCAAGCGGCCGAACTACTTCTTGCCGCCGGAGGTCCTTCTCAACAGCCTAATAATCAACATCAAGCAAACGGAGAAGACGAAGAAGAAGCCATGTTACAACGAGCGCTGCAAGAGAGTCTTCAACAACCAAAACCTGCACGGACAGCAGCCATGAGAGCAGCGGCAAAGGCGGCAGAGGAGCGTTTTGAATCACAGAAATTACCTTACAAGAAAAAAGCGTCAAGCCGTTCCAGTTCTACGGATTCTCGTTTGTCAAACCCTTCTCCTCCATCGAGTGGCGGGTTGTCAGCAACTCACCCAGATGTCAAAGTGATTCCGAAACTGCAGGACAAGACGAAAGAAGAACAAGTGCTACGATGCGCCGATCGATTGAAATCGTATCCCAGTGCAGTCGATACTCTATTAAGAGCACTTGCAGCGGTGCAAAAGACCCAAACAATGCAAAATTTCGAACCATAGAAACGAATACGCAAGTCGTTCAGCGAACGCTTCAGAATGCCCCGGTGCCCTGGATCTATTGCGAGCCATGAATTATTATGCTGTTGGAGAAAAGCTCATTTTAGATCGCTCCAACATCGATGCAGCGCTCTTGTACTTAGGGACATCTGCTTTGGAGCAAACCAAGTTAACCGAGGAGTATCGATGCGAAAAGGCAAAGCTTGTGTTTGCCAAGACAATCGAGCAAATTCGTTTGTCGGCCAACTCGAGCGAATCCGAGGCCATTCAGCGTGCAGCCTTTATGGCCAAGTGTCCGTCCGAGCCGTCGACAGGACGTGGGGCGCTTGTACAAGTGCAAATGGCGGACACTACGGTGTTGCGGCGGTTTGATGGTGACGACACGCTGGAGGATATTCTCAACTGGATCGCCGGACACGGCATTGCTATTCGTGAAAAAATTTTATCACAAGAATGGCAACTCCTGGACCTGAACAAATATCCCTCTACTCCTTTGGACTGTCGAGCCAATCAGCATCATACGCTGCAGTACATTGGATTGTTTCCGAGTGGGAAGCTTGAAATAGTTCCTAGCATTTAAGAGGCTCTCTAGTATCGTTCTACGTTCAACATTTGCAGCAGCCTTGTAAATATAGAGAATCATTCTGTTAAATTTTTTCAAAACTAAAAACAAAATCTACGTCCTTAGGTAAAGTCTTTAATGCAGATCCACCAACCAGGTAATGGGAAAGGAACCGACGCTGCCACTCAGCAGCCCCAAGGCCAATGCAAACATTAAAATTTCAGACATGATCTTGATCTTTGTATCATCCTTGTCCTTTTGAAGCAATATAGGCGCGCACACGAAAGAAGTCGTCAAAAGGAGGCCATGCGAGCAACCAAAACAAAACTGTACAAGAAACGAAACGAAATCACTCTTCAGGTGAAACCATGGATATTCGGTCGACGTTGCACAACTGAGGAGTAAGGGTATGCACAGTAATCTCCACAGCGAGAGCCACGATAGTCGCGTCGATGTCCAATGGTAGATGGTTGGATTCGACGCCAGTAGGCGTCCCGCCAAGTCTCCCGCATTGAATAGTACAAACGTCAAGGGTGTGTAGAGATCGTTGGCCCACCGCTTGGCTGTTGAGCATTGTTGAACACTAATTAATGCGGAAGTCCACACTGGAAACATGGTGACCGATACCACGAAAGTGAGGTAAATACAGGCGGCCGGGCCTTGTATCATCCGAGCGACATTCATCACATCAGCGTGTAAATGTGAATCGTTTGTCTCGTACACAGAACTGTATTCTATAGATCCAGACATGGAAGAAAGAGCGGGATCAAACAACTCGTATTGGCCGTCGCTAAGAAGTCGCGTAGTTTGGGTTGGTGAATGGGAATGTTTGCTGCTCGACGAGGCATTCAAAGAAGGTGATTGTATTGGACTTTCCAGCAATTCGACACCTGTTGCAGTAACATTGACTTCTTCGAATTCTTGACATTTCCTCTCCAGTTCCCCTCTTAGGAGATCAATACACGAGATCCCAATCATACACGCCAAAAGGAGTAAGAATCCAAGAAAGAAGAATCCGAATGTACTCCAGTCAATCCGAGCATACCCAGCACATTTAGATTCTTGAAACAGAGAAGCTGAAGACGAGCTTGCCGTTTTTCCTCGCATGTAGCTTCGGAAAAGGGTTCTGGAGATTGAAACCAAGCCGCTAGGAAGTGAACTATGGATACTGTCACCCCTGCAAAAGCTTGTCCCTGCGCAAGTACATCAAGGTTAGACGTTTACAGGTTTGCGCTGTCAATAGACTCCTGCAAATACGTTACGTACCGTTAAATGAGGATTCATGGCCACATCGGAGGGGAACCCACCGGCACAAGCGACACATCCTGCAGACATGAGTGCATTGACGAGTCCACAAATGGCCAAACTGGCCCAAGCAATGAGTTCTACTGCAGGAAGATCCATGACGAAGACGGAAAGGGATTGCAAACCCATGACGAGAGCGGTGACGGAAAAAGGCACCCAAATGAACATGACCGAAATACTGGAAGTATTCTCTCTGATGAGTTTGACGCTCGGAGAAAATCCACTGACCGACAAGAATAGATCCCATGGAAAAGACCATGCAAAAGGTATAAATAAAGACAAGGACCGATTCCATATTGTGACAGGTTCTCGTTTCAAAGTATTCCTTTGCATTGGTAAAAGCATTCCACGGTATCAAATTACCGATCCCGAGTAAAAGAAGATGAATTGTAGGGCGAATCGCGGATTTTGCTTCAAAATAGGTGACAGGAAATGTCGGCGACGAGGACACCGATGAGGAGGAAGGTGAGACTTGGCTTGAAGATCCTGCGTATCGGTTTCTCCCAATATCCGCATGTCATCATAGGATATTGCGCTCATAATACTACTTAACATTTTCCAATCAGATGTAGGAAAGGATCTCTGAGATGGTATATTTTATTCTTCATTGTTCAAGACCAAGTCGCTTCCCTCCTTTGGGCGGAATTTTGAAAAGGCGGTGGCTCTTTCGAAGGTCAGAATTTGTGTTGTCTCCATTCTCCATTGGAAAGAATTGTTTTTTGTGAGACTATGAAAGAAATAAGTGGCTGAGAACCGGGTACACTATGTAGAAATCTAGCTTGCGGACTTATTGAATGATAGTAAAGGAAGAGTTCACCTCTTTTGCTGCAAAGACGAAGGCCGTCTCGAAACAAAAAAAGACGAAGATCGAAGCAAGAGATCATTGAAGTAAACACAATACAAAACAATAGCCGCGCACAAGACAACCCATTGTCTTTCTAGTCCAACAGCCATGGCACCCAACACTTTTACGCTGAAACAGCCGAGCAAGAACCGCCAAGTTGGCTCTGCCCGATGGTTCATTGGTATGCTCATGGCGTCCATGTTTTCGATGGTGTACTTTGTTGCTCCGTTTTACATGTTGACAGCTTTCGCCGTTATTCTTTTGGCTCCGAAAAGTGTTCTGACATGGATCTACATCATGCCCATTCTGGTCTCTGCTTTGATCAAGCCCATCCCGATGCCCTTTGTACTTCGTTGGCTGCGACCGATGCTCGACTACTTTGATTACGAGGAAATCTTGGAAACGTCGCCGGTCAATGTTCGCGAAGAAATATTGATGAACGGGAAAAACTACTTGTGTGTCTTTCAGCCTCATGGAGCTCTGTCGTTTACAGGCATTGTCTCTGCCGTGACGGCGGAGCCGGCCTTCAAGGGACGATGCCGACAGCGGTTGCCGATGCTGTCTTATTGACGCCAATTGTGAAGCACGTGCTCGGCATTTTCGGAATTATTTCGGCCTCGAAAAGTAGTATGAAACGAGCATTGAAAAGCGGGGCCCCGAAGGGTGTGTCGTGCTGTACGTGGGAGGTATGGCGGAGCTATTTTGAGTTGCGAGAATAATGAGAAGTTGTATTTGATGAAGCGCAAGGGATTCATCAAACTGGCTTTACAAGAAGGAGTTGACGTGATTCCTATCTATTTATTCGGGAATACTACAGTGCTTTCCGTTCTCAAGAAGGAGCTTTGGCTATGATATCTCGAAAGCTTCAGGTGTCGTTGACTTATATTTGGGGAAGTGGGTCTGCCCATTCCACGAGACTGCAAGGTGAGTTTTCGGTGATCTTGTTGCTGAATGATGCGAAGAGCATTGCTAAACTTCCTACTTCTTTATGCTTGTGTCTCTAGCTATTGTATGTCAGTGGTCAACCGTTGGGAATGCCGAAAATAGATAATCCCACCCAAGAAGACATTGATAAGTGGCATGCCAAATATTGTAGCGAGGTCAAGCGCTTGTTCGACACGTACAAAGAACGAGTGCCTGAGTACAAGCACAAGCAGTTGGAGATTGTTTAAACAGATTTAGTTTTAGCAGCCACTATATATCACTTGGGGTTTTTTTAGTGCTCACGATGTAACGTAGTCTCACGTAACGAACCCAAAGAATAACGATATTCGTGAATTACTTCTCATCGAACCGAATATGTAAGGCAGCTGGCGAAAGTCCATCTCTCCGTCTTCGTAACATTGCATCTTCTTATGAGCAACTGAAGCGCTACCTTTTCCAAAACAATGCACTACCCGGTACTACGCCGGCTAGACATTCGATACGCGAGAAAATAACACGGAGAACCTCCTCAGTCCTCCACTGGACCAAGCATCACGCATCGAAATTCGATGCGAAAGAAATAACACGGATGACATCCACTACGACAAACATCACGCATCGAAATTCGATGCGCTGGAAAATAAGACGGGGAATTCCACTTCGAGAAAATCGCACGCACGGAAATTCTATGCGCTATAAATAACAAGGAAGATCTCGGTTTCGAGTGAGGTCCGGTCTGCCGCCTCACAGGTACAGCTGTTTTTTACTAGTCACTCTCCTAGTAGGCTACGTAGAAAATGTACCACATGGTACAAAACGTACGTCTCATTTTATCGTAGGATCTAGAGCCCTTTCATCTAAAATAAGAATATAAATTAGTTATCTCATTTTTTACTTGTATTTTTTTAAACACAATACATCCTAACAATAATAGAAACATTATTCGACTTAATTCAGCATTGAAACTCGTCAACATCCGAAGTTATTTCATAAGATACATTGGCGTCGTCGGTCACGAACCAGTCACGCATTGAGAATCCAACGACAGAACCAAATTGTCGTTCGACAACATCTCATTTTTTCTTCGATCTGATTGCCTTTGTTGTCCTTATTAAATCGTTTTGTCATTATTTCGATGATATAAAAACATATACTTGAATGAAATATATTATATATTATGTAAGTTACATTTTTATTCTGATTCTGTGTTCATTTCGATGTTTTTTCGCCCTCGGATTCACTGACCGAAGACGACGAAGAGTCGTCCGATGGTAATCCGAAGGCATCATCTTCGCCGTTTACAACCGATTGCGAAGAATCGTCAACAAATATCGGTTTCTTCGCATTGTTTGTCAAAACTTTTCATCCTCGGTCGTTTTCACGACCATTTTGACAAATTTTGAATCGAAATCCAGAACGCACCGATGTGTTCTGAACTTGCGCATCGCGCGTTCAATCTCCACGTGTGTAACCATGTTCTTGCCGCATCCCTTCTCGGCTGTTGTGAGCGACTGGCTTTGTCCCTCTTGTACCATATATCTTCCCGGTATTGGTACCCTACCATATCCTTTGGAACATGCCCTTTCTCTTTCCATCTGTTGAAAGATTCCTGTTTCGTCTGAAACCAGCGGTGCCTGTGGTTCCCATTCGGTCAGGTATTTTGTTGCAAACTCGTGTGTCGATGAAGTTGTTGCGCCGGAAGCTTCGTGTCCGTCAACGTAGTACACTTTCTTTACGTTGTCGTAACTCCACCCAAGCTTTCTCATCCACTTGTATATTGTTGAGATGCAAGGTGGCTTGGTCTCGAAGTTCGTCCAGAATATTCCAATCACAACACACTTCTTTATTGATGTTTGCTGCAGATTCCCGGACTGGACAAATCAGTCCGAACGTGCCCGACGCTACATCCTGCCAGTAATCCTGATAATGTTCATCGTTTGGGTTGATTGGTGCGTCTTCGTCGAGCCTTCTGTCTTTGTTGGCTAATCTCCGAAGGGCAGTAGCAAACCATCCTTTGACGACACGAAATCCTGTACCTTCTGGATTGTTAAATCGGATAGATTTGACTCACAAAACTCTTGTATCAACTCCTCTGCTTCCGGGAAAGCCTCGAAAAGAGGTGGCTTGCCCGTTGCTCGAATCTTTGGAGCTGGGAATCGATCTCGATTCCGGAAAAGTCTGTTCCACTTCATCACACTGCTCGGAGCAGCACGAATTCCAATAATACCCAACACACAACAGGCCTCCGTGCAGCATTCAAACCAGGATCGTGCGGGCATCCAGCGGAGTGCAACATTGTAGGCGAAACAGAGCAATTGACACTTCTGCCGGAGGTGGTGAACCTCGTATTCGACATCTTGTGGTCAATGTCGCAGCCGTATACCATGCACCTCCATGCTTCAAACTGAATGGAAACAGCCTTCAAGTGTTCAATCCGTCGCTCTATAACCTTCCTGCAGCAAATGTTACCGTCTTCCTTGTCCGATGCACCATAAAATAGTTGTTTAGCCTTGTGGCTATTCCAGTAGGTCATCGAACCTGCAAGTTGTGCAGATAGTGTAATGCCTTCTTGCCTCTCTTCCTGGTTCTCTTCTTCGTCAGTACGGTTCCCCTCGTTAGGATGCAAACTTTGCCTCTGTCTTTGCCTCTGCCTCAGCGTGGATTGTTCAAATTCTTCGACATCGGCTCCACCTGCTCCTGCAATTAAACGACCGACGTTGTCGGACGCAAAGACCCTGCTCTAACTCCTCTGATGTCGGCAAACTGGCAAATTTCAAATGCTTGGAAAATTTGTAGAACCAAATTGTCCTTTTCCGATTGTCGAAAGGGCATCGCAGGAATACTTTGTTTCTAAAGACACCACGGTCGTTGTCCAAAGAATCACACTGTTTGTAGCAATGTGGGATGGCGCGGTTGATTGAGACCCTGTCGAGGTTACCGCCCAGTTCCACATTTAAATTGGGTCTTTGAGTAAGCAAAACTTGACGGATGACTTCATCGCAAACCCACTGATCTTTGTAATTGGCAAAGTGTTCGTCAGTGAAGAGGTCGAACACCGCTTGCGCGATTGCAAACTTGTTGGAGCTGTGCATAACCTTTGAATCTCGGATATCTAATTATACCAATCGATTCAGATTTTTTCGTTGTTTAATATAAGTCTTAGGATATCCGAGATGAGAAGATTTGAATGAGATACCGATGATCGAATGCTATGGTCGGCATCAACAAAATATCGCGAGAATAGTCGTGATGGATGAGATGTTGGAGGAGTTTGCAATCCGCGTCTAAATTTTTAAATTATCCGTTGTGGTACGTTTCTACGTAGCCTACTAGAGATTATGACTCCTGGAAAACAGCTGTACGGTACTCGAGAGGGTCGGAAATCGAGAAGGCAACGCTTCTCCTTGCGGACGTTTTTCTTTGTTGCATGCCCTTTCAAAGAAGTAATTCTCTGAGTTCTCTTTCCGTGCAATCATTATACTCTAGTCCTACCAATATGACAACGTTACTCATTATCGACGCGCAAAAGGATTTTCATCCGGGAGGAAACTTGGCCATTCCTACAGCAAATCAGGACGCCGTCCGCATAGCTCGATTGATTCGTGAACACGGCGAGTCTATTGATAGAATTGTAGCGACGTTGGATACTCATCAGAAGCTCCATAGCTCATCAATGGTTCTGGGAAGAGCACCCCGCTCCTTTTACCATTATTTCTGCCCAAGATATTGCCGATGGCAAGTACAATCCTCGCGCATCTCTTCGGTTACCCAAATCCTTGTTAGACCCTTCTGTTTTCGCAGACTGCGGTAAAGTGCTAGACGACAAGGGTGAAATTGATGCCCGAAAATACGCTTTGGAGTATGCGAAGCGTCTGGAAGAAAGGGGAGATTTCAGCTTTGCATTTGGCCAGAACATTGTTTGATTGGCTCTCCAGGTCACGGACTCGTCGATGTAATTTCAGAAGCGTTACACGGCTGGTCGGAGCAGACCGGGCGGTCTGTTGAATGGATTTCAAAGGCCAAAACATATTGACCGAAATGTATTCCGCGCTCGAAGCCGACGTGCCCGTCTCGGAGGAAACGACTTTTAATCACGACTTTCACAAAAAGCTACTCGAATCGGAACAGCTAATCGTCTGCGGTCAAGCAATGAGTCATTGTGTCAATTATACTGTCCGGGATATTGTCTTGTATTGGCCTGTGGATCAAATGTCGAAGATTGTAGTTTTGACAGACTGTGCTTCAGCAGTGCCGGGTTTCGAAGCGGCTGCGTTGAGCTTTCAAGAAGACATGGAAAGTGTAGGGGTCCAACTGAAGATCTCCTCGGATGCATTTTGAGGGCGATAAGACTCGTTGTCGTATACACTAGTCAGAGCAACTTAACCGTTTTATATAAGTCTAGTTAAGCAGTTCTTTGGAGTCGCAACTGTCAAGAAAATTCGTCCGCAGTGCCGCGCTTCGATACGATGAGCAGAAGTCCATGGCTGATCGATATGTGTGTTGGTATGATAAACGCAGGCACTATCATCGGATCGGATGTAGACGAAACGGCCATGTGCAGATCTAATGGATATTAAAGCATTTGAAAGTGAGCTTTAGATGCGTATCTAAACCTTGTGGTGTCGGATCACGAGAATCAAATGGATCCTTCGTACTTTGTAGGGTCTGCTTTAGTTGGGACTGAGAAGCATGCTGGTCTCTGGTAACCTTAGTTTGTTCTAGCAAAGTTGGCGGTTCACGCAAAGCAGTAAGGTTTGCGTTTGGGTGAGCTATCGCTAAATAGACGGGTTACGACCAGACGTTGGCAGTGTCGACCGACCGTCGACCATGACAGTGTGACAGTGCGCATTCGCCTTGACAAGCAACTTTATAATACAGTTCACTTGTTGCGGCAGTTATCATTAATAATGTTCTCTATAGCTCGACCTTTCGTTCAAAAGCTAAAAGTGGCTACGACGCCGTCCCTGTTGAACGCAAGCAGCAAGACGTTCGGAGCCGTCATGCCGAGTTTCTCTGCGCCGGTCGATCTTCAACAACGCTACCGCAGCAACCGCTCACGTCGCGGATTATACGACGGCAAAGATATTCGTTCCGGAAACAACGTATCATTCAGTATGAAATCGACCAAGAGAAAGTTCAAACCTAACGTGTTTTTTGAAGCGCGTCTATTCCGAAGTGTTGGACGAGATGGTTCAATTCCATCTAACGACATCGGCGCTCCGTTCGATCGACAAAGCCGGTGGATTGGACAACTATCTCATGAAAAATGAATTTACAGAGGAGAGGGATTTGAAACGAAGCGAAAAATCATGAAGAGACTCAAAAACCAAGCACGATATGAACGCAAAACAGAAGAGATCAGCAGCTTAACCTATCGTGCTAAGTCTATATCTATTAAAATCCGTCACCCTCTTCTACGTAGACGAGTTCAAAGTTACTCGCAGAGTAGGGTAACGTCGCTAAGCAAAAGGGTTGGCATTCCAAACACAATCTTTGTCGAGTCACCGAGTTGTGTCTGGTATTAAATGACGACGAGGGCTTGCTTGAAACGCTATAGATATCGAAGCTACTGGCGAATGTTTAACACCTTTCATCTCTTCTAGGCTAGTCTAACTATCGAATAAATGTCAAGGTTTGACAGCTCTGGTCTAGGCTTTTCAAACCCCTTGACTTTCAAAATACTCTTGACCTTATTGCATTTAGGCGAGATTAGGCGAGATACTCCGAACGACGTGCCGATGTTATTTCCTCAAACATCGAAGATTCGTTGAGCCCAATGTCACAAAAAGCTCAACACCCACTTTGATTTGAGCCAACATGGCCTCCGAAAGCGATTATCTTCTCCCGAGAGAATAGTCAGTCCCGAGATGAGCAGCGGAATACAAGCGGCAGGGCCTTCGGGCGTCTTGGAGGCATTGCTCTTGTGCTAATCGCAGTGGGAATCTTTTAAGCCAAAGGCCGATCTTACCAAAGGTCTGGCGGAATTCAACCAGAAGAGACTTTGAAAGTGACACACTGGAAATGGAAGACGATGACGAACCCGATGGTCAGTACACTGCGACGCAGTTTATAAGCTTCACAATCAACACTCTCGGCGGCTCGGCAGACGACGGCGAATGTGAAGGTCTTGATGTTGACCCTTTACAGGTCTCTGCTATCTTGGAAGCAAGAATATCACGGAAGACGTTATTCATCGTTCCAACATCATCAAGGAATCCTTAGAGAAGCTAGTCGAGCACTCCATGACGGAAGAAAGTAAAATCGACCCGAGTCCCAAAGTTTTGAAAATATTCATGGTACCCGAATTCTTTTTCCGTGGACCCAATGGAGCGTATTCTGTGGAAGACGTGAAGGACGATCCGTCAGATGACTCCAAAGATGGTATTCTCATCCAGGCGTCCGATAGGATGCGAGACTTTATTGCGAACGAAGCGTACAAGGACTTTCTCTTTGTCTTTGGCACGACGATTATTGCCCAATCTCTCGACAGCGATCCAGAAGACAATGTGGATCCAAACAAACCGTGGATGACCAACAATACGGATGCGGACCGAGTTTTGTATTACAATTTTGCTCCCGTTGCCAAAGGTGGCAAGGGTCACAATCATCACTATTTGTTTCAAAAAAATACATTAGTGGAATCGATTTCTTGTCCAGAACGAAACTTCCAAACCCTCGCGATGCTCACATCAACCGCTATTCGGAAACATGGGAAGAACTGGAAAAGACACTAGCCATTCGTGGAACGATGATTGTCGATAAGAACATTATTGACTTGGATGGGATTCGTATTGGTTTGGAAATATGTCTTGACCATAGGATTGGGGTACTCTGGAATACAATTTCAAGCGAGAAGTATCCTCGTCTTGTCGATGTGCAACTGGTAACCAGCGCCGGAATGGCGATTGAACGAGGACCAAATCCGATTGTCCCTGGTGGAGTTGTCTATCTCACCGACGGTGGAGCATCCTCGGCTGCATGTGTTCGAAGTAGTAGTGCTCCTTTCGATCCGGACGCCGTCTGTCGACAAAAGCCAGATGGGCTTAAACATGTTCCCGTGGGAGGCCCCGGTTACAGTACCTTTATTGAACTTGCCGGCTGTATTGACTTGGAAAACACCACTCTCATGCATGACTACTACAGCATCTACCAAGATCAAGGCTGTGCGTATACCTTGAAAAGTATGGGATCGACTTGATGGATGACTTTAAGTTCTACCCGCCGAGTATTGAGATCTATCCCACTGTTGATCTTCCTCATTAATCGAAAGTCTCACGAGTGGCGAACTTCGATGACGGGTGTCGCCGCTAGCTATAGCACCAGCATCTCCCCTACAAAAGCAAAGGGACCTAATATAAACTGAATACTAGAGTCCTCGCTTTCCATTTTTTTGTTTTACAGAACGCCCGGATGTAAACTTATTCGGTCATCCGTCTCCTTCTGCCATAGCCATAGGCCATTCGTCTACAGAAACCTGATACTGACGTCAGAATGAAAGGGCCGGATCACTTTTTTCTTCTTTTCGCAAAACCAAATACCAACGCATACAACAGACGACGAATGAATCGAAGTCATTCGTTACAAACAAACGAGTTTCTAACCGTCCTTGCATGGTAATACTAATACTTCGAGTGATGAGATTTGTATTACCGCTTCTTGTTACGTTCTCTTCGGCTGCTGGAAGGTCCTACAACGTCTCTGCATTCACCGTTTCGAGCAACGGTGCTGCTCGGCAAATTTACAACCTCTCGGCGTCCAATATGATCGATCCAGACTATCCAGGCACTGCTGTAGAAAGATTAACAAATGTTCGTGAGCGAGTGGCATCCTTGACAGCAGAGGATCTCAACGGAAACTGGCCGAATGTGCGTCGGAAGATTCTCTGGGCGGGAGGGTTGCGTGATTTGCCAGATGCCGTTCCTGGTCAAGGGTACACAGGACATTCATTCAACGACTTTAATCATGTCGATTTGACTTGCATGATCGACCAGGCCTCTGATAATGAAAACGACGGATCTGTAAAGGGAATTGCGCTGGGTAACAGACTCGGCAATGGCATCCGCGTAGCATCTCTGCCGGAATTGGGTCCTGGGGTTCTTGGTCGACTTGTGCTCTCGGATGCAACAAAGAGCCTCCTCAGGATGTTGCGCACATTCAGTTTCAAGCACGAATAGCCTTCAAATTAGTCTGGGTACCAAACGAAAACTTTGATGCGTTTGTACTCGTCGATGATGACGGAAACCTCCTTGCTCAAGGCAAGCCTCAGGAGATGACCTGCCACTTTTGAGGGAGAGACAGATGAATTACCGAATTGTGGCTGGCTCGAAATACGCAAAGGCGGCAGATCTTCTTGCAAGTAAAGTATCATCTGAATAACCAAACAACTTAATTTACTTTATGAGCTCGTTGATGTGAAAGGCTTATAGCCCACGATTGTGTTGAAAAGCTTGGCCGAGACTGGTCGGTTGACCATTGGCTACAGATTTGATTTTCAAGGGCGGTTCCGACGAACCTCCTGTAACCATGATGCGAAGCAAAGATTGCACTCCTTGAAATTGTGGCTCGTAGGCCCACTCGTGTTTATCTCCGTTCAGGTACAGGATGGGAACTTGGTTGTTCAACTCTTGCGATGCAAACTCATCAAGGGGCCAAAAAAGAAGTAATGGGCTGACGATGGATTGGCGTGGCCAAATATAACGACACGACCCGTTTCGCCAATAGTTGCCATGTATTCTCGGATAAGAGCTTTGGTCCACTCAACCTCATCGGTCAAGCGTGTCTGCCATTCTGTTGCATCGTGAACAGGCAAACCGACAATGTTGAGCCCGATAAAGAGTGTCTTCTTGTGAGCAAAGGCAAAATTGTAAGCTCGACCGGGCTGATGTACTACATCAAACGTATGATTCCAGTATCGCGAGTCGAAATTGATAAAGTGCTCCTTCCACCAACCGTACCCTTCCTCCTTGTTGGAGCAATCAATCCATTCGTTGTCGCCAATGATCATAAACACCGGAACACGAGATTGCTTGAACAGGTTGGCAGCAAGAATATATTCTTCTTCAAGACACAGAGGATTGGCTGTGTCATGATTGCGAATATCTCCAACATGAATGACGAATTCAGCATCTGAAGGAATGTTATTCATTTGCACTTCAATTTCCTTGGCTTGTTCGGATGAGTATGGGACATCACCAATTGCGTAGAATGTTGTCACTTGTTCTTGTGAGCCTCCTACCTCAATCTTTGGGTAAACGATCGCCGATTCTGTGGGAATTGTGGGGGCATGCGTCGAGAGGAGGGGCGGTATCGACGGAGAAAGGGATTCTTGAATAGGAGACTTTGACGTGACCTCTGAGGTCGCGGAAGGTGCCTTGGGTGATTTCGATGGGAGAAATGTGGGATATACTGCAGGGGCTGCAGTAGTCTGAGGAGTGCCCGGAACCACCGGTGGTGTTTTCGATTCATTGTCAGATTCCTTGGGTGCTAAAGTGGGTGCCGCAACCAGACTCGCGGAGTTTTCTTCGCTTCCCGAAAGGACGACGAAGTAAAAGACTGCGCCTCCAGCACCCGCGATGAGCAAAAGAACAAGGAAAACGATAATGGTGCGCTTGAGACAAACGGAAGAACTGGAGGGTGGGCATTCTTTGATAACTTCCGAGGCAGAAGTATCATCCGAGGACGTCTCTAACGTGCTGTCTCGCAGCAGAGTACTCTTTGAGAAGAAACTCGCATGTTTACGGGTCTGGTCTCTGTTGGGAAGATCTTTGATTGATTACATTTTTATCCGACTGTGGCGAAGAGTTTTCAACGTCTTGTGCAGCTCGTGTTACAACATCCAGTTTGTACATGTCGTCCAGTATTTGGCGTCGCGAGTCATAGCCGCTGCTGGATTGGTTGCCCCGTTCTTGCTTTTGAATGAGACACAATTTCGCTATCACCGTTGCCTGTTTTGTATGCTTCTTCTGTCGTCCATGGCTTTCGGGCAGAGACCTCAACGCGCGGCGCAGATTTTCTCATCTTGCTATTGCGGTTCTCTCTTGCTATGAAATTTAAAATACAATGATAAACGGAAACTTTGGGTTCCGTGAAAGTGATCTTTGTGCAATACTTTGTATGAGATCTAATTTCTATCGTCGCTTGCCTTTCATCGAAAACGAAATACGCGATGGTGTGGCGAAAGAAGCCCGACTCAGCAACGTGGTGCGGATTGTGGATCGGATGGTGGAAGTACCTGGTAGTAGAAGAGCAAACGCACATGTCGTGCCAAAATTCAAACCACAGGCAGTGCTGATAGTAAAAGTACCCTGACCGGCTTTCATAGGGACACTCCGTTGTTCTACTGTATGTAACAAACACGAACGTTGAGCCGGCCGGTCGGGTTTAATCGTTTGAAAACCGATAGCGGTACTTAAAGGATACAAAACAGTACGATCCAAATATCATCTTTGGCCGACATTCGTAAACGAATCTCCGTAACGGACGCACTCACAAGAATGGCTTACGTCCCGGTGATACTCTGAGTCCGGGCGTGAACCGTGAACCGTGACCAAGGAGCAAGGAGGTATAAAAGTAAGGAGCTGTGTACCGTACCCACGTAGCCGCCCACGTAGACGGCTCGGGCAGATAAGTTCACAACGACGTCCGCCCGTCATCACGTACACCGTACCGGTACTGTTTCTACACGGCCTACGCACCGTGTGATTTCTCGTACATGCCAATTTCAACACTTGGGGAGAAACCGGCACCGATTTTACACGTTGACACGCACAACAACATTGTGACATTTATCATCTAAGATTAGGGGTATTCGTGCTCGATTCGCGAACTAAGGCTTTCATAAAAGCACTTCCTCGAGTTTCCGGCTATTCAAGACTATAAGCAGCCGATCCAATAAATTTCTGAATTCGCTTGAAAGAGAAAATATAATAATCTTGCAAAACAATATTTAATATTTATGAGCGATCGATTCTTTCATACGAATATCAGTCCCCATATATTTTGCCCAAGCAAGTGCGTCGTCATCTCTTTGCAACATGGAGAGACCTTTGCGAATGTCGTCAACAATCTCGTCCAATTCCCGGTTTGCATGCGACGACAGACGGCCTAGTGGGCCGTTGCGATGAATTTCCGATGTTGTTGTGGGTTTTTTGAAAGGGTAGCGTCCTCGGATCAGTTGCACTAGTTTCAAAACTAGTGCACCTTCCGAAACTTTATCGCCAATGTATTCATCACTCGTTGTGATACGATCAACTAATCCCATATTTAATGCATCGTATCCAAGCCAGATATCACCTGTAGCTATAGAATCGATGACTGCTGCAATCGATGGCCTGCAGGCAGATACATGCTGTTTGAAGGCAGCATGCGTTTTGTCGATCATCTCTTGCACTTTTGCCATGCCATCTCGCGTGACATCACCGATTAAGCCAACTGGTGCTTTGTCCTTTCCGCCCTTGAAAACCAGTGGACGTATTCCCCATCCTTCCAGCGTCTTCTGGATGTTGATTGTTTGACCAAGGACGCCAATGCTTCCCAATACAGCGAATGGAGCAGCCAGCAAACACCCCGGACTCGATGAGCAGGCGATCATGTAGCCACCTATGGCCGATAAAGTTAGACGCGTGAGAATCATTTACGATTGCAACTACGGCCAACATCCCAACACAATATTTACTCACCAGAAGCTGCAACCTTATCCACGCATACAGTAACTTTTATTCCCTTCTTTCTTATTCGTAATACCTGTTGTGAGGCGAGCGAATAGTCGGCAGCGCTACCACCTTGAGATTCAAGCAGTAAAACAACTTCCTGGAACCGTGGCGTAAAACCCGCGTCGCTTTGTGATTCGTACGTTTTGATAAGAAACGTCACTTCATCTCGCATGACATCCATCCGACTGACAGAAGAATCCAAGCTAGTCCAGTCCATGACGACGACTGTCTCGTTGAAAGCAGGTTGATGATCTTCCAGTGATACAGTGACTGTTATCCCAGTCACATTGGAAATCGGTCGGTCACGTGCGGCCTTTTGTATGCAACGAGGTCTTTGTTGTATCGATCATTTATATTTTCAAATGTAAAATGCTGCTTAGTAGGAGGAAGATAGACAGAACTTCCGGGAGAGAAGAGTTTCGATAGAACAACAGCAATCATTGGGTTCGAAATGCGCAGCAAAACAAGAGCATTTTCCACAGGAGATACGTTCGAGCTACCAGAACCGTTGGATTGATGCATGCGACGGGCCAGTGCGAGAAGGAAAAGCAATTGCAGAATGCGCGTAGGAGGGACGGAAAAGACACGCTTCGACGCTCCCGTTTCGGAATTCGTCACGGGTTTGGACCAGAAACGCCAAGCCAGTCGAAGTATCTCTTTGCGAAATAACGCCACTGCGACGATGATTGTTAATTGAACTTTATTTGCCCGTACAAACCGGGTAACTCTTTCCAGCTTGAGCTTCTGGAGTGGTTTCAATGATTTCAAAGCGCTCGAAACGACATGTTTACTTTCCTCCGTTTCAGCGGGCGATTTTGCTTTCGTCGACGCCTTCTTGGGTGACTTTTTGACTTCTTTGCTGGTTCAGTTGCGGTCTTATTTTGAATTTCATCTAGAGGAGAAGAAGAAACGGCGTCAACGACCTCGCTTCGGTCTGATTTACCCAGCGCGGGGACGGTGCACCCAGCAATTGCTATCCAAAAAAGGATCGACAATTTTGCGCGATGCTTCATTGCTACAACGTCGACGACTGTGAAATTCGTTCAAGAGTCTTGCAGATATGAATAAATCAGCGCGTACGTTCAGGCGTTTAGTAACTTAGCTGCTGAGTCAAACAAATAAGTGTAATGACGAGCAATTACTTTTAAATAGAGCGCACAACATTCACAAATCACAACATTGCATTTGTTGTTTTCAAATGAAGCGCAAGTCGCAAACGACGTCCGCATACTTCGACGGTTCATCCCCTTGTCGTTCCGGCATCCAAAATAAAGGTACAGCTCTGTGATGTTTTTAACGTCAAATTTACAGTTTAGACGTGATTTCACATTACAAGTCTATTATTGGCTGCACTTTCTACTGGTAAAATAAGCATCCAAGTCTGGTATACCGCAACTGTCTTGCATGTATCCTGTGGTTTGGAAGAACACAGGAAGGCGCACAAAGAAGTTAGAAAACGAGCTAGTAGCATGCCACCATATCAAACACCCCTTCTTTTGTTTACGTACCACTGACCATGAGTTGGCCCCAAGCCTGAGAAAGAGTCGGCCCTCCACGGTTCTGACATAGTTTCACTTTCTTCTTCAAGTCAAGGTAGCGCCTTTCACTTCTACCGTATTCCTTCTTCTGATTAGGACTAAAAGGTGGGATGGTACGCATTTCCTTCATACCCGTCGCGTCATTCAAAATCACAAAAACGAATTCAGAGCAACTCTGCCTTCCTCCCAACCCTCCAAGGCGGTAGGAACGAGACTCTTGTCCAATTCGACGGGAGATCACGCCTAACGCCGGCTGTTGCCTTTGAAATTTTCCCCATGGCGCGTTCAAACGCGAACTGAGCGTCCCTCATGTCTTCCGAGTACTCTGGTGGCATACTGAGTCCTAAAATGCGAAATACATTCGTAAACTCACGCTCAATCCGAGACGGATTCCCTTGTCCGCGGTTGTTGTTTGCTTGAAATAGTTCTCCCACTTCGCCCCAAGCATTGATATCCTCCAATAGCTCGCGCAGCTCAAAATGTAGAAATCGGAAGAAGTCTATAAACCAAGTGATAAGAAATTTCGTTGCAAGAAAAAAGAGTGCAAGTGAGTGGAGTTCTGAGAAAGAAACATGCCGCGCGAGGATTCAAAAATCGTACCTGCAAAGGAATGCGGTACTGCAAGTAGGAACGGACTGCTTCTGGGGTAAATCGGGAAGATTTCCATCCGTGGGACCTGTTGCTGCGGAAGCTAGTGAAGCAGTTGCGACGATTGGCGTCAACGCTGCTGCCTGAATCCATTCGCGTCGAGAAATGTGCAAGCGTGTATTGTAGGAGTGCACTGCCCTTTGGCCAATGAAAACAACAATGGCCAAGCAGAAATTCGGGTCATTTTAACGAAAGCTTGTGTATGATATCCTCAAAGATATTGTTTATGAGAGAAAGAGCAAAGATACGCTTTTAAAAATAACAACATCGTTTTGTGTGTGTGTTGTGTGAGAACAAACTCGCCGAAGTCCAAATGGTCCGGATCCACGATGACGATGCAAGACGGATGGCGGACGGACTCCGGGTTGTGTTGTGTATGTAGGTGTCGAGTATAGTGTACATTCAGTTGATAATGTGAAAACATTCAGACCGGTATTTTGAGTCGCAGTACCAATACCAAAACAGTTTTGGTACTTGCAAAACATTTGAACCGGTACTCCGAATCCCAGTACCAAAACAGTTTTGGTTTTTGGTACTCAGAAAACGCAAATCATCTGGACCGGTACTCCGTTTTCTATACCAAATTTTAGGGTGAAAAGTTACGGAGTAGCATTTATTATTTATAGCATTTAGCATTTTTTTAGGTCTCTCAATTTTCTGCAACCAAAAGCCAACTGCCGATACTCGAGAAAATTAACTTGGAGGAATACATTAGACAATTGAATATGGTACGAAAACGACGATGCATCCCAACGAGAACGGTTCGATGAAGCTCTAGGTGCTTTAGCTTCGACGAAAGGAGTCGTTTGCCTTATCCGTTCCGAACGAATCGCTTTGACAAAAAATATGCTAAATTATAGCCAATGAAACCTGAAGTCTATATTGTGAAAATGATGTGTGGGAGTCCATGGTTTCCTAGCACGAGTGACTCTGTTTCACCAGTTGGAGCCGTCTCCTATTTTCCGCAGCTCACATCCTTTCCAGACTTTGACGCAGACAATCAGCAGCGAGGCTTCCACTAGAATCCATTAACATTGCCAAAGCCTGCCCTGAAACAGGAGATTCCATTAACGCATCCTGCAACGCGGTCGTACTGAATTGCTTCGCACTAGTTCCACCGACCATGGCAACCTGGGAGAAGTAGCACCCATGACAATCAACCAAGACACACTTGAATCCCTCGGTAAGATCGACCTGTTCTGGCGATAGTCTTGATGATTTTTCGCTTTTATACAAATGGAGCAACTGGCAAACTCGCTGAATCATGTGCGAAAGTAGTGGATCAAGGTAGGTCAGGATGCTCGAACCCAATTGGCGCACTTTATCCTCTGATCCATCGTCGCCATCACTCATGGTATCGGAATTCGAGCTTGAAAGCTCTGCCGTGAGGAGAGAAATGCCCGTCTTCAAGGTCGTTCCAGCCATCTGCCACCACCGAAGTACTAACGGTTTCGTTGAACCGTCCGAAGCTACCCCGAGGCACCACTTCAACACATTGGCCACAGACACAAATTTCAGACGAACACAATGCAAAACGCATCCTTCCATCATACTCCTCGAGAATGAAGTTGCTTCCATGATCAATTCGAGGATCGACAAGTCTCGAAGTTCTGTAGCATCGCTTTCATTGCCAGTGGAATGCTCGGCAACCTCTTTTCTAGAACGTCCAAGATCGCGTTTTTCAACTTATCCATCTTCTCCAAAATCGACGAAAGAGGATCTATATCGTCCTCGCTTTCATCCATCTCCACCTGGGAGTCATGAAGAGATATAGCCCTGTCGACTTGATTTTCGTTGCTTTCCACGCCTTCTTCGATGGCGAGAGAAGTGCTCCAAACAAAACTTTTGACCTTGCCCATTTGCTGTCCAATACGCTCGCAAGTGATTCAGAAAACTCTTCTGACAGCGCGTGGTTCCGCAACATATCCGAATCCATGTTACCTTCCCAAAGCCGCGCTGTCATCTCATCAATTAGGGAAGATAGACTTTCGTCGCCTATATCGTGCGGCGCCGGAACCAGCTGACTTGCAATGGCGCTTCCTGCAGGCAGGCAGTTCGTCACAATAAGTTCGGTCTCGCTTACATTTTCCATCATGAGTGTCAATGCACCCTTAACAAACGAACCACGGCTGTTCGACCATCCAAAGAGAACATATGGTTCCCAGTGCTTCCAGTATGCACTTGGCCACTGGTAGTCTGTATTAGTGAGATGAAAGGCAAACCACTTGCTCAGGTTGTACCCAGCCACGGGGACTAGAGCAGGCATGTAATCCTCGAAAAGGATTGATACTCCCAAGGCGATAGCCGGGGAGAAGGTAGTGGGTTCTAACCTTGTAAGTTCCAGCAAAACGCGAGATAAGAACATCACTCGACAATGAGACCCACGGTCACCTTGCGTGATAAGGGAAAGAATTACTTCGAGAATGCAATATTCAATGCCAGTGGCATTTTCCCCGGCAAGAGCATGGCGAAGTGTCCATATCTGTTCGGCAACAGCTTTTGGTGAGCCGTGTTCCACGCCAGTATCCGTCACGGTGCTTCCGTGACATAATAGACAATCGCGTACAGCTTCGCCCAAAAGAAGCGATCGACCATTCCGAAGTTCCGGCGATAGCACTGTAAGCGCTCATTGACGGGCGTATCATCTTCCATCTCTTCGTCAGCTTCGTCCATAGCTTCTGGAGGGGCCGAAAATAGGGAGGCGTCCAACAACGATTGCGTCCAAAGACATTTTGCCAGCTTCGTTTCTGGGACGACGTCCTCCAAGAAGCATAGTGAGAACACGGCAAGTTGGAAAGACTCTTAAAAGCTTGGATTGGCCTGTAAATGCCAAAGGACCAGTAGGGGCATCTTCTGTCATAGCTTGCTCTGCTCCTTCTTGAGTATCATTGTTCTGCTCGGCTAAGGCTGTCGGGGCGGACATGGCTTGCCAAGGAGCGTCGGAGAACAAGGCGAAACGGGGGCAGCAGCAGCATCGTTCAATGAATGCTTGACTGTTCGCAACAGGTCTTGTAAGCTATCACAGACTGCACCTGACCCTTCTTCTTCATCATCATCGTCTTCTTCGTCCTCTTCTTCACTGTCATTTCCTCCTACATCTTCATGACGCTCCGCTTTAAGAAGAATGGCCGAACTCCCGATACCAGGAGCAAAAGTGGACTGATGGACGTCCATCATTTCTTGAAAAGGATCCACAAGATTTTCTAGAATCCAGTCAGAGGATGCCATTTCTCGAATGTACGGAATAGTGTCCCAGACCAAATGAGCCAGAATGTGAGCAACTGATTTGTTGGCGTTGTTTCGTTCCGAGTTTGCTTGAATAGCCGCCTGCACCAGGGCGTCCAGAAGACCTAGTAAGGTGATTGGACGCTGATTGGTAGCAGCCAATACAGCCGACTGATCGTTTGCATCTTGTGCAGCCAGAATACCAATCTTTGCCAAGAACGCCAAATAGCGCAACGTCAATCGCAAACGAACGACAGCACGGGGTCGATCTTTAAAAATAGAAACAGCTTCTGTACTGCTGCCGACCAAACACGCCGGTTCCAACAAGGTTTGATCCAAATCCCGCGCAAAGAAAAGAAGTGCGTATTCGACACATCGATCACTCACTCCGGCAAATGGAGAAGAGCGGACCGCCGTGTGCTCCTGCACGGACAGGGTGAGCGCCGCGTAACAGGGCGTTTGCAGCGGCAAAAGGGATTGGCAATGAATCAAACTGGAAACAAAGGGACCTGCCAACTTGTCGGCGAGCAAAACGGAAGCATCTTGCTCGTACTCGAGGAACATGTGGGCTTGCGGGCCGCATAGAAAGGTCGTCAGTGCCTTGATTTTCTCGGTTTGAGAAATAACAACAGGTCGCTGGTCCTTGTCTTCTCCTTCGTTGACAGACGATTCTGTCGGAAGCTCCAGCTCTCCCACTTTATTGATCAACAATTGGAGCTGGCGTAGTGCGGCAACTTTGGGGTCATGCGGTTGAACATCTGCCTGAAATCGATTCCCAGCCTCCCGACGCGGCCCGCCTCTACCACCATTGAATCCTCCTCGACGATACGGGTGATGCTGTTGTTGTTGATGATGATTATTGTGAAACGAAGGACCTCGTCCTCGGCCACGATGAAACCTCGTCCTCTACCGCGTCCTCGGTGGCCGCCGCCGCTGGGTCCGTAGTGGTTGTTGTTGTTGTGTCGGTTGGAGGAAAAGTCTCTGCGGTCGTCGTGACGATCGGACGATAAAGGACGATCCATAACTCTTTGCTTGCAATTATTTCAGATGAAAGATTCTAAATGTTTTGTTATACTGCAATGAAGGATCCTTGTTGCCTTTCAAACAAGATCAAAATGAATAAAAAAGGATCGCACCGTGTTGTAGCATCATGGTGGACGGTTCGCCGCGGCTCGCCAACGGACGAAGGTCGGATCATCTCGCTCGATCTTCGCGATCATCTTCTTACCTCTATCCCTACATGAGCTGGGGTCAACCATTGCAAAGCTCTCCTTATTATTTTTCTCACACAAATCGAAGCAACAACCCGACAAAAAAGTAGCACAACAACAAACATGCCAATCACACTACGTCCTTACCATTTAATGATTCTGGCTGTATCAGGAGCTTCCTTTGTGACCAATGCTTGGCAGAGCTCATTTGCAGGCGTCGCGTTGCCGCAACGAATACAAACAGGCTCTACATGGATCATGCGCGATCGATCCGAGAGTATGGCATTTTCCGCCGGAGACAAAGTACAAGTCATAGAGGATATTCTTTATCGAGACATGAATTTGAAACATCGTTTTGGAGTCGTCGTAGAGACGTGGGAGAAATGTCAGTCGATCCGATGTTGCTGTGCGGAACAAGTCATGGCTGTGCGGGTCGAATTTCAGCAACAGGACGGTGCTGCTGCCTTTACGCACTATTTTGGTGAAGATGAATTAAAGTTAGTTCAGAAGGAAAACAAGAGCGAATATTTGATGGAATGACTTGTACGGCATTCAAGGTAGAGCAACTCGAAAGGAATCAAAACCGAGATCGATTGCATTCTTTGACCCAAATCGAGCGAACGATGCTTGATTGCACTGGCTACAATCAATTCGTTAATCACTGCATAATAATTACCTAATATATATCGAATATTTTGGCTACAATTATACTCGTTCCGGCACATCTCGACTCAGAATAGGAACTTCGTAGATAAAGTCGCCCCTTTCTCGGGGCGCTGCGTCACTCGATGTAGATTGCACAAGAGCAACAACATTGCTCTTGCGGTGGCTTCTCCATACCGAAAAACGAACAATATTGACGAATTTCTTGTTCTGTCACCCACGAATCGCCCGTTTGTTCCAACAATTGCTCTAGATCGGAAAGGGCGTCATTGAGCATAGCGACCGAAATACCGCTGCGCATCGTACGAGGAATCGATAGTTCCAGTTCGTCTTTAGTAATTCGTTCAAAATGAATGGGCCAGGATTCAAATGAAGCTGAAGCGGCTGCTAACACGGGAGGTGATTTGGGCGTCGTCGTTGTTGTTGATAAAGATTTCCGTCGTCCTTCCAGACTTTGTCTTGTATCTCTGTATTGTGGGTATTCCGAACTTGTGCCCGATGATATTCGATTCTCAAACGAATGGAGCCGACGACTTGAACGTTGTTGTTGCTGTAAATAACTAGATGCCTGCGAAACATTTTCACCTCGCCTTGCCTGATCCAACAATAGAATCAAAGCATGCCGTCGTTCGATCGCCCGTTTTTCTAATTGCTCCATTTCTTCTAAAACAGCAGCCTCATCTTGCAATCGCTTTTGAATCGTCTCGACCGTGCGCTCCAAAGACACAACGTGGTCGCACAATTGCAGCAATCGCTTCCGTGCCGTTGGTGAATTTTGCTGTTCCTTCAGCAACAGCATGGACGCCACTTGTCGTGACTCTTGCAGCAAAGCCGCGAGCCCGGAAGCAACGTGGTGCGTAAATTCATCGATTGTGGGTGCCTGTGCTTGATCGGACATGTTGTTGCATATTTATAATTGTTGTATTGAATGTTTTATTATGTGTTGAAATGAGCATCGAATTGGTTAAAACCTTTTTCTTGTCATTTTTTTATCCGACCCGGATGTTCGTGAAAGCACTATTCAAGTACCGTTGTGAGTTGTGATAAAAGTGTTGCGGTGATTTGTTCACGCACGGAACCAGTTACAGTACGACGTAGATTGGTTTTCTTGTATGATGACCATGATGAATGATGAACGATGTGATCAACGCAGGGACACAGTAACAGTACGATGTATAGTGGTTTTATTGTATGGTGAACGAGTACGACGTAGCGTTTTATGAAGCAAACGAAACTCAAAAAAAAGATGTCAGAACTATGATTGCTTGAGATAAATGGCCTTCATCTCTACCAGGTATCGGAGATACAACGCACTGTGTCCTCTTGAATAACCGAGGAGCTTATTGTTGACGTTAAATCCTAGCAGACATGGCGGACTGGTACAAGACAGCAACATCCTCGGCATCTTGCGAGGACGATCTTCCTTTGTTTCGCGTCGTTCTCCTGTTATTTGCAGACAGTTTTGTGTAGCCACCAGTCAACCTCTTGCTAGTAGTATCGGATTTCAGCTACTCAACGAAGGAGCAAATGCTGCGGAAGCCGCTATAGCTGTAGCGGCTGCCCTTGCTGTCACAGAACCTTGTTCGACGGGGCTGGGTGGGGACATGTTTTGCTTGTATTATAGCAAAATAAAGTTACGGCAATCAACGGAAGCGGCTGTAGTCCGTCTAAGTTAACTTTGGAGCGCGTACTCGACAATCATGCCACCGAAGAATCATTTCGAGACTCGGCGCTCAGTGTGACGGTTCCTGGGGCGGCTCGAGCGTGGGAAGATTTGTTGCAACGGCACGGGTCGGGAAAGTACTCTTTGGCTCAGCTATTGGAGCCTGCTGCGAAATTGGCAGAAGAGGGCTTTCCGGTCAGTCCTATTACGTCGTATCATTGGCGATCAGGGATTCCTCAATTAGCTAAATGGGTGCAAGAAGGAGATCATGTGCCCTTGACCGTAGATGGCGTCCGAGGGCCGCAACCAGGCGAAATCATACGCAATCCGGACCTGGCGCGAGTTCTCCGAGAGCTCGGTGAAAAGGGCTCTCAACAAGGTTTTATGCGGGCGCAACAGGTGTTGCTATAGTGAATGCGGCGCAACGGCATGGTGGCTGCATGACACTGGAGGATTTGGCGGATCATTCTTCGCTTTTTCCCGAACCCATTGCCACCGAGTATCGCAATGTTCGTTTATGGCAAGTACCACCCAACGGCCAGGGGTGGCTGGTCTTATCTCTCTCGCAGGGCTCCAGCACATGGAGCAGAAAGGACACATTGCGCCCATGTCAAATCCAGGATCGAGTGACTGGTATCATGCTCTTATTGAAATGATGCGCCTCGGTTTTGCGGATGCCCGAGCTCACATTGCATGTCCATCAGCGTATAACACATCATCACTACTGGACCCGGAGAGGATTGGAAACCGAGCACAACTTCTCTTTGACGCGTCAAAGGCAAATATTGCTGGATTGCCGGACGCAAGTAGTTGTACTGTCAGCTTCCAGGTGGTCGACTCCTCCGGTGACGCAATTTCGTTTGTACAAAGCAATTACATGGGTTTTGGAACTGGGATAGTACCGGAAGGGTGCGGGTTTACACTACAAAACCGTGGTTTTGGGTTCTCACTCGACGCCAATCACCCGAACGTCGTCGGCCCTCGCAAAAGACCATATCATACAATCATTCCAGGAATTCTGACACACGCCGATTCCAATGAGCTGTATGCCACATTATCGAACATGGGAGGTTACATGCAACCGCAAGGACATTTGCAGCTTACACTGAATATGGTAGCTGGTGGATTGGATCCACAAGCTGCGATCGATATGCCGCGTTTCTGCATAGCTGACGGAACTCAAAGCGGCATAGTTCAAATGGAAACGGGCATTGATACCGAGGTGTTGGAGGAACTGAAGGCGAAAGGTCATGAGATGAAAGAGAACGTCGCGGGACATGATCGTAGCGTGTTTGGTCGAGCCCAGATTATTCAGAACCGCTCTGGCGTACTTTGGGCTGGTTCGGATGGTCGCGCTGATGGATGTGCAATGGGATTCTAGTTAAATAAAACGATAGACATGTACATTTCTGAATTGAAGCTCACATTATAAAAGTCTTCGATTTCCTTGGTCGCTGGTCGACTACTAGAGAGGTTGAAAAAGGGGAAAATAAAATAATCCTATACCTAGCTTTTACTATATAAAAAACTAGAGCCTTTTGTTTTGTGGCTGTCAACTGTCAACCTTCCGTGACGCTTGACGAACGACGAACGTCATACGTCACACCTTTGAAGGAATGGCACTGTAGCGTTATAATGTACTATGTACAGTCAGTTCCCAGCTGTTGTTAGTTGTCATTTGTCATACATGTGCTTTACATGTGCAGTACCTTGGTAGCCAGTACAGGTAGCATCTTGCATTTTCGTGGGATCGATCAGAAATCGGTAAAACTTGGTACATCTTCTACGTGATTTTGTTGACACATTGTGTCTTACTCCCTCCTCTCGTTCAGTCCCATGTCCCAGTGATCTGTACTTTTATTCTAGACAAAACTTTTGAATCACGTGTTTTGCTGTTGCAAAACGAAAACTGCACAGGCCGAAGATTTCGGCCGATCGGCAACGCAACAGAACTCATTGTGCGACCGCTCACGTTGTTGTAGTTGTGCTCTTTCATTCTTTATTACGACCATGAAGGTGCTTTTCTCACTCTTTCTTACCATCACTGCGGCTGCGTATTGCGCCGTCGCTACCGACGCCGCCCGACCCAAGGCGAACCCTTTCGTCCTTTCCATTTGTCATTGGAGCAATTGGTGAACCCCAACGAGTTCGAACTCATTCGCAAAGATTTCCTTCATGCCCTCACGCAAGTTGGAATGCTAACGATTCGTGGTATCCCTGACCTTCACAAGCAAGATTTTCTCGAAGCCATGCATCCTTGCATTAACTTGTCCTCGGCAACTCAAGAGAGTACTCTCCGAGATGGAACTCATCGCCGAACCCTGGCCACGCACACATCGCCTAGCGATAACAACGCCGAAGGGATCAGGAAGCCAAGCGTCCCTGAAGAAGATAAAGTTCTCTGTCAAGACTTTGTCGAAGCCTCTGAGTCATTCCGCGCTGCAGCAGGTGTAGCAACAAACGCATTCGCTGCCAGGCTTGCCTCGGTACTTAGTGAAGGCGCAGGCGGACAAGCTACCAAGACCGAAGATTCACCTCTCCTCGCCACGCGAGACGGAGATGCCTATCATGATCTGTTGGATGTGGTTCAGAATGGCGAGCACCTCGAACACTTTCACTCGTACCATACACCCATTTCGTCATCTTCTTCGGATAGTGTCAAGAGCTCAGATGAAACAATTGAATGGCACGTCGATCAAGGTCTCTTCCTTGCTTTCACACCCGGTACGCTCGTTCGCGAAGATCCATCTTCCTCTCTGGAAAGTACTATTCAGGGCTTGACGGATGGTTTCTACGTTCGTCTCAAGAATGGGAGAGCGGTCGAAGTGGAGTTCTCAAGCGAAGATGATCTGGTCATCCTTTTGGGGATGGGTTCAACCAGTACATCAATCCTCACTATCAGAGTCAAGATGCTCCTGTACTACGTGCGACTCCTCATGCACTCTCCATGGACTCGCATCAATTCGACGAGTCTCGTGTCTGGTACGGTCGCATGGTCCTCCCTCCAGCGATGGCGATTCATCCCGTACACGGCGAGACGTTCGGACGATTGCGCGATATGGTGGTAGACGACGACACACCGGAAGACCAGGCCATTGCTGTAGGGTGTTCCTCTTCGGCAACGACCCGTGAGCTACAAACTACCGTTTGCGAAGAGGGCACTCTGCTATGTTGGCACGAATGCATGAGTATCGAAGAGCAAGGGGTCAGCGAGGAAATTTGTGACGCGCAGGGATTGGACCTTTGGTGCATCAATCCGCGCGGTCAGCTCTGGGATAACACACACGGTGATTTCTTTCCTGGCTGTATTGATGCCGCAAACGCCGAGAATGCCACGGAGTTCCCTCGACTTCCTAACTATCCCCGTGACGAAGAAACGGCATGCACGATGGATTCGTTTCAGCAATTTCTCCAAGACAACCAAGAATTGGCTTACGAGCATTCAGTAGAGCTTGATGATGTAGCCGTTTTCGAATGGACCGTTCTGGAAAATAATGTTGTTCGTGGACGGCTGGCATACAACGGATTGTTTGGCTATTTGGCTCTTGGATATCCCTCGGTCGGAGGCGGAAAGAATGGTATGCATGGAGCCGAAATCATAATGGCTGTACCTGGTGGAAATTATGATGCCGCTGTGGGCTTCGATCTCACCATTTCACCCAGTATCAGTGAATACGTGATTGATCAGGAAAAGTCCGCATTCCGCTTCTGGGATACACCGGTTTCCACTGTGGATACGAATG